>JAKTTO010000030.1:0-127508 GCA_030581535.1 Yamadazyma siamensis | reverse complement strand
CATGGCAGCGGAGTCATCATGTTGGGTAGTTACCTGAGGATTATTCGGATCATCCGAATAGTCTTCGAAGTAATCATCTTTGGTTATGTCTTGATCTTTCATGGTTGATTACATTTCGGTATTCACGTAAATAACTATGAATATACAAAGTATTAATGTTGTGATTATCATATAGACAAAGTGTTTGAGTTTTAAACCATCAAGGGCCTTTATTCTAATTAATTTCTTATCATGGTAATTGGGGCTACCTTTCATTTCAGTAGCAACGTTCATATTAATAGTGATATTTGATATTTAATAAAATGTGATAATATTAATACATTTTGAAGTAGTGTGAATACCAATTCTGGAAAAAGACAATCAGAAAAATATGTGCTATTTTCTCAACACAAGAGGACGCGTGGTCTAGTGGTAAGACTCTTCTACTTCTTGCTATGGCAAGGGTGGAATTGAAGTACGCTGGATACACGGGGCAAATAACGGGGCGTGTGGTCTAGTGGTATGATTCTCGCTTTGGGCGACAGATTCGTCTGGTCTTCAGTTCTAGACAAAAACAATCTGACATACACAAGCATGCGAGAGGCCCTGGGTTCAATTCCCAGCTCGCCCCTAATTTTTTTTTTTTGGATGGTATCAATACTTGCAGATACATTGTTAGCTATTATCGATTGCAACAGGCTCCCAATTTACAAGTGAATACTGAGGTCAAAATATGGAGTGTGTTCTATGATAGGACACCACAAATTGTATCAGTGATACTGACGAGGTGAAAACAAGTTTATAATTACTCAAAAGAGTCCACATAAAACCTTTTTCTAATAACAAAATGCCGGATAGTTTGAAGACTACGCTTTCTCTGTGGGTGCTTCTCAGGAAGGGGATGCCTTCAGACAACACCCGATCCCATGGCGAAAGCCGGCGCGACGACCAATCGATAAGTAACACCTTAAGTCAAGACCCCCAGTTCCCAACTCATGATGCCTCCTGAGAGAGGGTGTGGCGGAATTTTTGGAAACCTACGGGGTTTGGAGGGAGTTTCATTATTTTGTCTGATTATTCAATTCCTGCCTATGCAATTGGGTTCAAGAGTTAAGAGTAGGAGTAGAACAGGAGCAGACATAAATGTGATCAATGAGCCTTTGTCTGGTACCAAAGTGTGCCACCTCAACGGATCTAGAAGGCATGCCTTTGATTCCCGAAAGGGGTGGGAACAATAAACGCATATTAATGCGTAACATTGCCTCTATAGAACCTTATTTGGCAAGCGAAATCTAAGCGAGCGATTGATGGGTGCTCGCGGTGATTTGCGAGGAAAACTTTTGAGAATTAAGTGAGAATCGTGCAAGAGATAGATTATTATCAACTTCTGGGCTGATTGGGTATAGCTAATATATAATAAAAAATAAAAGATTCATACGAGATTCAAACTAAAAGTCGATTATGATACGAGGAGTAGATGATAGTAGATATGAGGAAATAATTGATTCATATATTTATACTACATTTAGTTCAAGGAAAGAATTCAAAAAGTATGATCTTGTTGTAGTAGATGAAGTATATATTTGAGAGTTACAGCCACCAAATAAAAAAAGATCAAACTCAAGTCAAACAGTCCAACCTAATTCATAACATTTTTAATGAGTGCTAGTCTGATGATTGATACAATAACTGAATTTAAAGATAGAATTAATTTGGGGTAATTTGGGGTAATTTGGGGGAGAGAAGATACTTCACAGTGAATTAATGTCAAAAGTATTTATACTCGAGAAGATTTAAATAATGAAACTTATTCATCCCCGAATTGTTTGCACTCGGCTATGTGAGACCATAGTCTCTGAAAGGTAAAGGCTTTTACAATTTTCCAACTCGTCGTGAAAATAATTAAAATTCAATAATTGTGATTTTCGCAACCATCAACTAATACTGATCAGTTAAAGTACGCCTTAGTAGATGCATGTCAGTTCGATGTTCCAATAGACAGTCGGTCAACCAGGCCCCCAAATACACTACCACAAATGCCTCCCATTGCTGGTAACACAAATCACAGGCAAGCAAAATGTGGTCCCAAACGTCAACTATAGGCGCGGTATATGCGCTTTTTCAGGTGCCAAGAGTACTATCACGTGCGCTCCAACAAATGATAATAGAGAGCGTCGCTTATGTCAGCGATTGAAACCCCATTTTGCGCACACAGTAGACAATTTCACAAGATGAGTTTATAAAGGGCTGCAATATCCACATTTTGAATACCAATTATAATGTCGCCGCCCAGTATTGAAAAACTCCATTCGGATATATCTCCCGTAGCTTCCCTGAAAATATCGAAATCCAAGATAAGTTCTTCCAATGATGGCCCATTGGTTTACACTCCAATTGCAGAAATCGCACCTGCAGTGGACAGAATCACCAAAGAATTCCACCAGAACCATAGACTTCATTCCATTCAAGCAAGACTCAATAAGTTGAGAAACATTTATTTCGCATTGAAAGATAATGCCGATTTGATCTGCGAAAGCTTATACAAAGATTTCCACAGATCGCCTTTTGAAACCCGGGCCTTGGAGTTGAATGTGATTTTATCTGAGATTTTACACACTATCAAGTCTTTGAACCAATGGGCACGTCCCGAAAAGGTCCACGATTTGCCGATCAACGTTGCTACTCAGCCAGTGTACATTGAGAGGATCCCTTACGGAGTGGTGTTGGTGATATCTCCCTTCAATTATCCGTTATTGTTATCTGTGTCATCTGTAGTTGGTGCTATTTCTGGAGGTAACAGTGTGGTGTTGAAGTTGCCTGAATCCACTCCTCATTTTTCCCAGTTGTTAACGGAGCTTTTGAACGACGCTTTGGGTCCTGATATCTTTTATGTGGTTAACGGTGCTGTTCCAGAAACCACTGAGGCTTTGAACCAAAAGTACGATAAAATCATGTACACCGGTTCCACTGCAGTTGGGAAAATCATTGCAAAAAAGGCAGCTGAGCACCTCACACCCACGTTATTGGAATTGGGAGGAAAATCTCCCGGTTTCGTCTTGGAGGACGTTCAAGATGGCCAATTGGACGTCATTGCTAAGAGAATCTTGTGGGGTAAATTCAGTAACTGTGGACAAACGTGTGTTGCAATTGACTATCTTGTTGTCCATGACAAAGTGAAGGACAAGCTTGTGAAGGCCTTGATTAAACAGGCAGAGCAGTTTTTCCCAGAAATCGATGCTAACTACGAGGAGTGGACCCACATCATCCACGAAAGAGCTTTTGATACCATAGTGAAGACCATCTCGAAGTCTGAAGGAGACATTGTTTTCGGTGGCCAGTCCGACAGACAGTCCCGGTACATTGCGCCTACCATAATCGATAACGTGAAGTTTGGAGATTCCACCATGGTACAGGAGAATTTTGGGCCCATTCTTCCAATTCTCTCGTATTCGGACTTGGATGTAACCTTAAAAACCATCATTCAAGGCTACGATTGTCCGTTAGCTCAATACATATTTACTGGGGGAGCCACATCCAGAGCCAAGAACCCTCAGGTCGACAAGATCTTGACGTTTATTCGTTCAGGAGGCACAATTATCAACGATACTTTGGTGCAAGTGGCGTTGCCCAATGCACCATTTGGAGGTATTGGGAACTCAGGAAACGGAGGATACCACGGATTCTTCTCCTTCAGAGCCTTTACTCACGAAAGAACCACCATCGAGCAAGCATTGTGGAATGACTTTGCTTTGAAGGCAAGGTATCCGCCATTCAGTGACAAAAAGACCAAGTTGATTCTGGCTTCTATGGCACCTCAGAGAGAATGGTTTGGTAGAGAAGGAAACGTCCAAGAAGGAGGCCCGTCCATTTTCTACAAGATCTACGACGGTGTCTCATATGCCTCGAGTTTGGGCTACAACTTCGTGGTCAACCGAATCTAGTTTGTAATTACAGTAGATGTTTGTGTTTAGTTAATGAAGATGATTAGTGAGTCGCATTGATTTGAATCAGAAATCATTTCGCGTGAATTGCCACTAATGTCTTTTATAGGTATGTTCAGTTGAGCCGTTCCACAAACCAGGTGGTGAATGGAATT
This sequence comes from Yamadazyma siamensis, assembly GCA_030581535.1. Classification (NCBI taxonomy): domain Eukaryota; kingdom Fungi; phylum Ascomycota; class Pichiomycetes; order Serinales; family Debaryomycetaceae; genus Yamadazyma; species Yamadazyma siamensis. The sequence continues at coordinate 123,433 of JAKTTO010000030.1, read as the reverse complement.
GGTAGTAAAGGTGTCAAGCACGTACTAACAATACAGTTAAAATCAAAAACGCAGGCAAAGTCTACGACATTTCCGTAGACGACGCTGATACTGGAAAAGAGTTTAAGCTCAAGATTCAAAATGAGACCAAGATCCCTGTGGACAAGCAGAAGATTCTCATCAAAGGAGGAAAGATCACCGACGATGTTATAATTAAGGATTTGAAGCTCACACAACCAATCATGGTGTTAGGGACTCCCAATAATAACATCAATACCGTAGAAGTCCCCAAACAAGTGTTCATAGAAGACTTGAATAAGAATGAGTTGGTTCTGGTTTCCAATGAACCTTCTGGAATCATCAACTTGGGAAACACTTGTTACTTCAATTCATCTTTACAGTCGATTTATAACATCCCAGACATCAGAAATGCATTGAAAAGTGTAACTTCACCCAACCCTTTTGTGAACTCATTGAAGAGTCTATTTGCTTTGATGGCCAAGAAGCAAGAAAGAATCAACCCCACTTTATTTTTGAGTGCTTTCAGAGACAACTTCCCCCAATTCAATGAAAGAGATCGAAACGGCTTCTACGCACAGCAAGATGCAGAAGAGAGTTTCTCTCAGATCTTGAACGTGTTGTTGGATGCTGTCCATGCACTGGATTTGTTCAAAATCCAATTCAGAACCGTGCAAAAATGTTTGCCATTACCCGAAGAACCAGCCGTGGAGTCCCAAGAGGATGCAGAAAAGTTGTTGTGCCATATCGATGTCAAGACCAATTTCTTAAGAGACGGGTTGCTCAGTGGCTTGAAAGAACACACCACTCAAAGAAACGAAAGTTTGGACAGGGATGCTGAGTATGAAACCACCAAAACCATCATCAGAACTCCTAAATACTTGATTGTTCACTTCGTGAGATTTTTCTGGAAGAGAGAAATTTCGAAGAAGAGTAAGATTTTAAGGAAAGTTCAATTCCCATTCGAATTGGATATAGCTGAGATGTTAGATGAAAGTATCAAGTCCTCTAAGACCAAATTTAGGGATGATTTGAGAAAGATCGAAAAGTCCAGTTTCGAATTGGTAAGGGAGTTCAAGAAAGCAAAGAAAGACCCAGGGTTGACACCTTTGCAACAACAAGAAGAGGACCAATTGAAGTTGTTATCCATCAAATCCAAGTTTGAAGACGAGTTCAACTCGGTATTGAAAGATCATAATTACACTCAAACCGTTGAAGAATTGAAAGAAAACCCATCCTCAGTTTACAAGCTTAGCTCCGTGATTACCCATGCTGGGTCATCAGCCAATAGCGGGCATTATCTCTGTTACGCAAAAGATGAAACTGACTTGGAGGATGATACATGGTGGAAATTCAACGATGACAAAGTCTCTCAAGTGACTAGAGAGAAAATCGAGCAATTGGCTGGAGGGGGAGAGAGTGATAGTGCTCTTTTGTTGGTTTACAAGGCCAGTGGATTGTAGAGGTGTTAGAAAAGTAGGAGTCAATAAATTGTCAATTATTTTACATGCTATAAATCTCTTACCAAAGCGTTGAATTTTTGTACTTCATCCCAGCAGTTCAAAGACTTACCTTGGTTCTCTTTCAAACACAGGATCACCGATTTTCTGGCATTGGTGATGTCACCTGAGATTTCAACCTTGGATAACTCAAGGTTTTTTTGCATCAATTCCTTCAAATGTTGAATCTTTTCGTTGCTGGCAGGAACCCCTACAGAAGACTTTGATTCATCTACTAATATGGCATCTTTTGTAGTAGACTGGAATTGTTTTATGGCTTCAGCTTCTAATTTCTTGATTTCTGAAGCTACTCTATCTTGAATATATTTTTCGGTATTTTGGGACCTGGAGTAATCCGATTCAGTGCTGTTTTCCAATTGGCTCAAGAACAGAGCACTGAAATCAACTGGGGCCTGAGGAGTGAACACCTTCTTATCCGGTTTCGAAGCGGTGGATCCCATGCTATAATGATTGGGTGAAGTTTCAGTTTTAGTTTTCTAATTGGGCGCGAGGGTTGGGGTCGTGTTGGTGTACAAATGCGAAAATTTTGTGAAACCATTTCCAAGATTCGCTATCACCAATGCCTCCAGTTCAACAGCAAAGATACGTACAACACCAACCTTCTAACTTTGAAAAGTTCAAGATGGGGGCCATCATGGGTAGTACCGTGGGGGTGTGTGTCGGAGTTTTATTCGGCGGATTCTCCATCTTACAAAACGGTGCTGGGCCAAATGGAGTAATGAGAACTTTGGGCCAATATATCATGGGATCGGTTGGGACCTTTGGTTTGTTTATGTCAATTGGTTCTGTTATCAGATCTGACACGGACTTCCAGGCCTACGAGAAAGCCATGCTTTTGAACCAAAGAAGAAGATTGGCCGATGCTTTTACCAAGACTAATTAATCTCGGAGTTAATCAGCATCAACCAAAAATGTATATAGCTAGTGTACTTTATTGATGTCTTCTTTGATGTCGAATACATACGTGGCTCCAAAATCGGGAGCCCTGTACACGTCGGATTTCTGTAGATCCCTAGCCAACTTGGTTAGGATGTTTTTGGGCTCTAGTATGGGCTCACTACTGAGTTTAAAGGTGCCCCAGTGGACTCCCATCATGAATTTGGTTTGCGTTTGTTTACAGATTTCAAGACACTCCTGTGGGGAAATGTGGCGTGGTTTCTGGTGCCACGACGGACAATACTGGCCTATGGGGAGAAGTGAAAAAGTTATGGGCCCGTACTTTTTTCCGATCACTTCGAATAGTTCTTTCAGATATCCTGTGTCTCCTGCGTGGTAAACGATGGACTTGCCGTTTTTCCGGAGTATATACGAGCACCAGAGCGACCAGTTGGCATCCACCACGTATCTACCGCTCCAATGCATGGAAGGAACACACACAAGCTCATATTTATCAGGAACTTTGGAGTCCATGAACTCACCGAGGTCTAACGTGTCCCACCAGTCCATTTCAATCACCCTGTGCACACCCTTACGGCCCAAAGTCTTTTTGAGTCCGAGTGGCACCACCCACACCGACGAGTTGCCGAATTTGGGAATGAGATCGTTCTCAAGATGGTCAGGGTGGTCATGTGACACCAAGATAAAGTCGAGTTTGTTATTGGTGGCGTACCGAATGTCATCTAAAGACATCGGGGACTTATTGAGACGCTTGGGCCCCACGTGGGGGGTGATTAGGTGGTCACTTAGTATGGGATCGGTGAGAAAATTGATTCCTGAAACCTGAATAAGTGCACAAGACTGGCCCAACCATGAGAACAAAAGCGTGTTTGAGAGCCCCGAAGAGTAGAGATTGGCAAATGAGCCAGTAGCAGTGCACTGGTGCAATATCTGGGAGTTTTCACGGAATATTTGTAGATCTGGCGTATAGATTCGAAGCTCGTCTTTGACTTTGTGGTGATCAGGCAACGGCTCATTGACCTCAATTTTGTTCCCGTAGAAGCTCTCGAACAACTCTAAGATTCTCACAAACACAAACTCGAATCCTGTTTGCGGTCTGTATTCCTGGAACGGGTTGATGAACATTCCTGCTATGGTAGCTGATTTAAACTTAGAAACGTCTATATGAGAAGGATCTTGGTGAGCAGCGGACTTGAGAGCTTCATTTCTGGAGTCGATAAGGTTCTGCGTCCTAACATGAAGATACGCTTCTGTGGAGGCGTAGAAGGCCACTAGTCCACCGGAGATTTTAATGGCTCGAGTTGAAAGCCTTGCCATAATGCGCGATGTCAAATTGGTTAATGTGAGATTGTTCAAATATCTGACACTGGGGAATAAGATGCTATTAATCTATTTAGGCACGTCACTAACCAATACTGCCTGTATCAAGCAATTCTGTAGACAAGAGATGCCGTGTACGAAATTAAGAGCTACCTGTCAACCTAATGCTGTCTGATAACACCGGCCTTATTGGCCTGTTTCAAAATCTCCTTCTTGTAGTCTTGAATAGTACCTCTGAACTTGGTAACAGATTGGTTCTCCGTCACCCAAATCTCCGTACAGACCTTATCAATGATTGCAACATCATGAGAAACCATCAATACACCTCCCTTGAAAGCAGTCAAAGCATCTGCCAACGCATCCAAACCTTGGGTATCCAAGTGATTTGAAGGCTCATCTAGAACGAGAATATGTGGTTGATTCAAACACAAAGCTGCGAAAGCCACTCTGGATTTTTGTCCTCCCGATAACAACTCCATCTGTTGTAAACCTAAGGACCCAGTTATACCAAAAGATCCCAAATGTCTTCTATATTCTTCGTCGGACTTTCCTGGGAACGTCTTGGACATCCAACTAACAGCACTGAGAGTGAGGTCCATGGAATCGACGTGGTGTTGTGCAAAGTATCCCACTCTTAGTCTTCCGTTACGGTTCACATCTCCATGGATGGCTTCCAATTTTCCTAAAAGAAGCTTCAATAACGTGGTTTTACCGGTACCATTACCACCAACAAGCGCAATTCTCAGGTCTAGTTGAACATCCAAGTCCACATCCTTAAGAAGTATGTCATCAGCAGAATATCCAAAGGTTACATTGGATAATTGTAGAATAGGCGGACTTATGGAATCGGGATCTGGGAACTTGAATGTGATGACTTTGTCATCCTCTGGAGGCTCCAAAACTGGCAACTTCTCCAACTTCTTGATTCTACTTTGTGCTTCGGCAGCTCTAGCAGCATTGTACCTGAATCTGTCAATGAAACTTTGTAAATGCTGTCTGTAAGCCATTTGACTTTCATATTCTCTCTTCTGATTCTTGATTCTCTCCTCACGGGTGGCATAAAACGAGTCGAAATTAGATCCACGGTAGTAGTCTAATCTCTCCGAATGCTGGTGGATGATGTCGGTGGCTACTTCGTTCAAAAATGCTCTGTCGTGGGAAACAACCAAAACAGTGGACTCGTAAGACTGCAAGTAATTGGCGAGGAAAGTGATGGAGGGAACGTCCAACATATTGGAAGGTTCATCTAATAATAATAAGTCTGGTTGACAGAAAAGTGCTCTAGCGAGAGACAATCTCATTCTCCAACCACCAGAGAAGTTCTTTGTTGGTAAAGTTTGGGTCTTGGTGGTAAATCCTAACCCGTGCAAGATGGCGGCGGCTTTACTTTCAGCTTTGTCACTTTCCATATCCTCCAATTTTTCCGTCACTGTAAGAAGGTGATTCTCTAGATCGTCACGTTCGTTATCTAATTTCTTCACTTCCTGACTTTCCTCCTCGAACTCGGACCTGAGCTTCTCGATTTCCAAGATTCTCTCGTTGATTTTGGCCTCTTCCTGCAACAAAGTCTTTCTCCACACGTCTGCGTCCAAAACACTTTGGATTGCCGGAGTATCGTCTCCTCTGATTTCTTGTTCCACGTGAAGAATGGTGATGTGTTTGGGTATATTTAACTCTCTTCTAGAAAGAGCACGCAAAAGAGTGGACTTACCGATACCGTTTTGACCCACCAACCCGTATCTTCTTCCATAACTCAAGGTAAGAGTTGCATCACTCAAGATTCTCTGAGCATCTCCAACATACAAGTCGAAATTCTCGATCTTGATGTCCTTACTTTTACCTGCACTTCCACCGAACTCAATAGGGTTGATTTCAAGGAAGAAGGAGTCATAATCCTGGTCTTTCTTCTCGTTAAGAAGCTTGGAGGCTTCATATTTGACGAACTGGTTATTCCTTTTGGCGACCTTCTTGGCGATCTTACGCTCCTGTTTCTCCAACTTCTTTCTATCGACTCTACTTTCAATTTGTCTACCTGCGTGTTCGATGTCACTGGTGGCACTAAGAAGCGCTAAAGACGAATTTATATCTCTTTTACTGTTATTCTGTTTCAAGAGATTCACATCCAAAAGTCTCTTGGAGGTGTCTCCAGTGAGCTCCAACTTGGCTAAGTTATCCTTGAGTTTGTTGGAGAGCTCTTCAATCACCTTATCTGTGAGCTGGGTGACTTTTTCTTGGTTTCCTCCAGCATCCACGAGAAGTTGGTTGATGTATTGTATTTCCGAATCAATGTTCACTTGCGAGCTTAGAACAATATCCTCAGTGGAGTTGGACACGTGCTGGATGTATCCCACTGCATAGTCAGCGACCACAGGGTCTATGGCAGGCACGGCCTGGCGAACTTGGAGACCGATATTAGACATGGTTGAAGATTTTTCGTGCGAAAGATCAGATTGAAGGAGAAAGAGAATAGAGAAAGGAACACAGAACACCAGAGAAATGAAACCGTAACACAAGTCACCGTAGACTCGGGATATCAGATTTGGGTGTTTGTGTGCCCACGTAAGAGAAGAAATAGGATTCAAATCAATCAGCCTATGTGATGTTCATGTCAATGTCTGTTACTACATATATATCTAGTCACATATATAGCCAACACTACAATGCAGCCTTGACTTTAGGTTCAAGCTGGTCCTTGGAGTGCAAAGCCTGGAGATCAGAGTTTCCTCCGATATGTTCTCCACCAATAAAGATATTGGGAACGGTTCTTTGACCGGTTAATTCGGCCAAAGCGTCTTGAATCTCGCCTCCGTCTGGAATTTCATCCAATTCAATAATCTTCACGTCCTTGGTGATTCCAGCAAGTGTCAGTTTTGCTTTGGAACAGTATGGACAGTAGGACTAAAGTGATTAGTAAGGGGCCACCATATCAACAAAGGCTACCGAGGCTCTACTGAGACTCGACCGAATAGAGCCTCGCCCTAAACATTCAATGAGGTATTATACATACTTTTGAGGCAACAAAAATTGGGTTTTCTTTGATAAGAGCTTGGACTTTTTGAGTAACTTGTGGAGACACCATCTTTGAAGTAGTACGTTTGGAAAAAAATCTAAGCATAAAATACAAAACCGCAATTGTGGCGAACGCAAACAACATGGTAGTGCGAGGTGAGATTAGTGAGAGATTAGTGAGAGATTAGTGAGCGTGAGATTAGTGAGAAATTAGTGAGAGATCAGCGAGAGTAAGTTTAGTGAGATTGGCGGGCTGCAAACTGAGTGAGGTAGTGATTGACACATTGTCAAAGACAGATCACAGGAAAACGTGACAAATAAAGGGTGTTTGTGGAGGCTAATTGTGGGCGTTCCAGTATATATGTATTTAGTATCACGGAAGGTGGATGTAGTATGTGCTCGTTGGGCGGTTATCTCAATCCAGGTAGAACACAGGGAATTTGTATCTGAGTCACATCTAACATCTGAATTGCATCTGCATAACATCCGAGTTCTTCCTGCGTACACTGTCCATTGAGTGGACCGGCCATCAGCCTACGAATCCACGAATTCTAGCAAATGTATCAGCTACTGGCTCAAACTATCGTATTCATTGCAAACTACAATTTGGACTCACTAAATATATCCTTAGGGACAATTTCAATACTGTATCCATCAGGGTCTCTGATGAAGGCCAACTTGTCAGTCAACTTTCCTGTTCCCCATTTCACTGACCAGTCAAGTTCGTCTCCATACTCGTTTTCGAGATCATGACAGAATTTGGCAGCATCGTCACTGGAAATTCCCACGTGTCCGTACCCTTGGATGGCACCATTGTCAGTGGAGTTTCCGTTGTGGTAGGCGAACGACTCGTCTTCTTCGGTGCCCCAATTGTGAGTCAATTCGATAAGAGACTCTTTGGAGTGTCTGGGCAAGGCGTCGATAGATCCTTCTTCAAAGTTATCACTTTCGTAACCCAAGAAATACAACGTAAACTTGGCAGCCTCAAAGTCATGCTTGGCCAAAAGCTTGAGCCCAAGCTTGTTCCGGTAGAAATCCAACGACTTCTTTGGATCTTTAACACGAATCATGGTGTGATTCAATCTATAAGTGGACTGATCAGTTTTTCCTTCCACTTTATTGATTTGGTGCTCCACCAATTCGATCCAGTACCCGTCAGGATCCAACACAAATGCGATGTTCTTTTGTCTACCGTCACTCAACTTTTTCTGGAACTTTGCTCCATTAGCTAAGAGTTTGGCTTCAGCTTCTTGAATGTTATCAACAGTCACACAGATGTGGCCAAAACCTCTGTGTTCACTTCCGTTACCATTGTTGACCTTGAATGAGTCGTCATTCTCAGTTCCGTGGTTGTGGCACAATTCCAACACTCCTTCTCTTGCAGCCCAAGGAAGGTGCTTATTATCGTTGGTTTCAAAGTTCAACATGTAGAGAGAGAACCCGTCGAAATGGAGTTGTCTGATGAGCTTCATGCCGAAGTTGGATTCATAGAATGCAATTGACCTTTTGGGGTCCTTAACACGGAGACATGTGTGGTTGGTGGTAAGAGATTTGTCAGACACCATATCGTTTCGTGATGAAAAATGATGGGTTGCGGAAGATTTGGTGCCAGTTCCGCCAGCCAAATTCGCAAACCTGGGGCCACATTCGTCAGGTGCGTAGATTCGCACAGTTAGTTTCCATGGTAGTGCCATATCCACGCCAGCCTTATTCGCAGTACCAGATCGGTACCAGATTCGCACCGAGAGTGCATCAGTAGTGCACTGAAGAACCTCGGCACCATCTCAGCACGGCTTTGATGGCCATGTAATTCACTCCAAGTGAACAACCCATCGCTGCCGCACATTCTGGTTTTCAACACACTTCCAACAAATCTTCGCTCTGGTCGCCTACGGGGTTCCATTTGCATCATATTTGTCGTGTATCATGCTTATTGCATTTCATACTATTGATCGTCTTATCGCACCACGAGCTCGACCCAAGACCTCATCCCCGCGATATCGTACTTACACGACAAAAATTTCCACATGATTCATCGCAGGTGGTTCTCGGTCTGTACGAGACTAGGCCTGTCCTTCAAGCATACAAATACCAGGAACACCATAGCCGATATCCATGCTCTTTATTCCCGAAAAAGCCCCATTTCTATGGTCACCAGTCATGATTTTATTACCGGAAAGTTCACCGAGGCTGCTGATATCGATATAAATCTCATCGGGGACTCGTTGGCTATGGTTGCTTTGGGATATGAAGATACTAATGAGATAACCTTGGACGAATTTCTCTACCACGTGCGTGCTGTGCTGAGAGGGAACTCCAAGTCTCTTTTAATAGCAGATTTGCCTTTTGGAACCTACGAAATGTCATCTCAGCAGGCCGTGGAGACTGCAATTAAGTTGGTTCAATTTGGCAGGGTCCAGGGGGTCAAGCTCGAAGGAGGGGAAGATGTTGCACCAACTGTGTCGAGGATAGTTAAAGCCGGTATCCCGGTTATGGGACATGTTGGATTGACTCCACAGCGTCATCATACACTCAGTGGATTCAAACTACAAGGAACGTCAGTGGACAGTGGAATTCAGATCTACAAGGACTGCTTGGCATTACAGAAAGCAGGAGCATTTTCGGTGGTGTTGGAGTGCATACCCAATAAGCTCGCACAGGTGATTACCGAAAACCTAGACATTCCCACAATCGGAATTGGTGCCGGACCTTCGTGCTCTGGTCACGTGTTGGTCATGGCAGACATGCTTGGTATGAATGGACCTTCGGACTCGCCAAAGTCAAAGTTTGTGAAGGAGTATACGAATGTGTATGAGACTGCAGTGCAAGGATTGAAACAATACAAACAGGAGTTGGATGGAGTGTACCCCGACCCTGATGTCCATGGATACAAGATCAAAAAGGACATATTAGCTGGAGTGAAAGAAGAAATTCAGAAGATCAAGGGGTGAAGGACCATACAAATAGAAGAACAATAAGCGAGTCACTGTAAAAGGTTTTCCCCTTAATTAAACCAAGTCCCCCAATTTTTGTGACCCGGCGTTTTGTTTTGAGTCGTGAACTCTCTCAATGTGGTGTCTCTTTTGATCTACGAATGACAAGAACTCTGTGTGTTCTTCTGACCTGTTAAATTGTTCTTGGGTCTACACACTCGTTCAATTGTCATTGCGTTGACTTTCCTACTATTGGCCTCATGGCTGGCAAAAATGCACTGGACACAAGGACATCACCACACAACCGAGTAAAGACACAGAGGCTTCTGCTTCGTGACTCATGTAGTTTAGCATGTACCTATAACCGACTTACCACGAATGCATAAACTTTCGTGTAATTCACATTTTTGTTGACGTAGTTGTTCACACCGGCTATTCCAAACACTTGGCCACTCTAGCTCTGTATTGTCGTACTCGTAATCACCACCTTCCCATTACCACCTCTCCATTCTCCGTCTCCAGCATTTCTCACTTGCAACGGCTGCAAATCTAGCGCGATAACATTCGCAAAAATCTCATGACTCAAACAGACCCTACACCTAATATCAGGCCTCTCACGCCCAACACCAGCGATCAGGTGGTGAGGTTTTTCGTCGTTAGACATGGCCAAACTAACTACAATCTCACCAAACACATCCAGGGGCATGTGGACATCGATATTAACGAAACAGGATTGGACCAAGCTCGCAAAGTAGGAGAAGCTCTCAAGAATATACCACTCGACATTCTCGTTACTTCAGATCTCAGCAGGTGTGTCAACACATCCAAGGAGATTCTCAAGCACCACAAAATCCCCACAAGATCCACGATCAACTTTAGAGAAAGAGAAATGGGCATCGTACAAGGGATGCAAATCAACGATGCTATAGCCAAGTACGGAAGTGGATTCAGAAACATGGGCGAGAAAGAAGAACAGCTCCAACAAAGAGTTGATGGTGAGTTCAGCAAAGTACTCAAAGAGGCGCTCGAGAACGGCTATTCTAATGTATGTATTTGTACACATGGTGGAGTTTTGACCAGCTACTTTAATTACTTGTATAAGGAAAAGAAGTACGAACTTCACGAGGAAATGTCGGTTGCGGACTTGAGAGTTCCTTACAATACCTCGGTTTCCGTGATTGATATAGAGCGAGTCTCCGGAAAAGGAAAGATCCAGGACTTCGGGAATACGAAGCATTTGGGAGGTGTTTTGAGAGTGCAAAACCAGGAATTGAGATAGCACTGATTAGGTACTTGATAGACTAGACACTTATAGACTGAAACTCATAAGACTAGATGTCTTGATAGAATTAACTAGATGACTTGCTAGAAACTAATAGAGTAGTTTACTTGATAAATTGAAACGTGATGTATTAAAGAAACTGTATCACTGAGCTTCAGACGTCGCTATAAAAAAATACAACTACACCATCTCAGAAATCTATCTTTATCTATAATATACAACGGAACGTGATCCAGCACTACACAGTAAGTTTTGGATCCATGGTATTGGATCTGGAAAATGATGCATATTTCTGGAATGGATCATTTCTTTCCAATTCATACTCAGGATTACGGGCCTTCTTCTGATCAACTCTACGTTTAACGAATCTCTTGATCCATTTCCAAGTTTCAGCTCCTGCCAAAAAGAGAAGAGAAAATCCAATAGCAACCCCCCATTCGTATCCAATTGGTTTATGCAAAAACACCTTGGTGTTGATAACTGGAATGTAAACAACTGGGAAAACAGTGACAATACCGGCAATGATAGACCAGAACAAAAATTGGTTTTCCCATAAGTCAATAGAAGTTTGTTTCCACCATGAAAGGTCAGTATCTTGTCTCATGTAGAACAAAGAATTGACAGGATGAACACATTCCCAAGCCAAAATCAAGGCACACCAGGTCATGGTAGCAAAAGAAGCAGCTCTACCTTTGAAAACCAAATCACAAACGTCAACATCGGCACTAGTGGAGTTACAGTTGACACCCAAATAACCGTCACCCTTACCGAAAACAATAACAACATAACACAACAAACAAGAAATAGCCATCAAAACACCGTATCCGATCATATCAATAATGACTTCCCAAGTGAAGATATTGTTGTTTGGAGGTTGATCCAAAATATCTTCATTGGCTCTTTCTTGACCTAATCCCATAGCTGGGAAACAAGAAGTAACGACAATAATCCATAAAACTTCAACAGGAGACAATGGGAAAACAGAATATCCAGAATCATCGAAAAAGGCCAAACCGATCATAAGGTAAAAGGCTTGAGCAACGTTTTCGGCCAACAATTGTAACACGAATTTTTGAATGTTTGAGGCCATTCTTCTACCTTCTTCAATAGCATTCAAGATAGAAGCGAAATTGTCGTCAGTAAGAACGATATCAGATGCGTCTTTAGCAACATCACTACCGTTCATTCCCATAGCAATACCGACATCAGCTTTCTTCAAGGAAGGAGAATCATTAACACCATCACCAGTCATGGCACAGAACTTACCACGACGGTGTAAAGCTTCGATCATTCTGACTTTGGTTTGAGGTGCACATCTGGCAATAACCAAAGGCAATACAGGTAAAGCATCAATTTCGTCATCAGATAAAGAATCAAACTCAGTGGCAGTCATGACCATAACTTTGACCACTTCTTCAGAGTAGTGGTATAAGTTACGAGGAATGATACCGACTTCTTGAGCAATAGCCTTAGCAGTTCCAGGGTGATCACCGGTCAACATGTGAACATTAATACCAGCCTTGTGACAAGCCTTGACGGAACCAGCAGTTTCGACTCTTGGAGGATCATAAATACCAATGAGCCCTTGGAAGATCAATTTTTGCTCCACTTGTTCTCTTTCGGAGATGTCGACGGATTCGTTGGTAATGTCTCTGGTTGCAAAGGCCAACACTCTCAAACCTTGGGAGGATAATGAGTTCATGTTGGATTCGATGAATTCTTTGTCTTCCTCGGTGAGAGGTTTGATATCCTGAACGTCGTATTCAGTAGTGTCCAATTCGTCACGGTTGTGACCACCGTACCAGTGTGTGCAGCACCCGAGAACTCTTTCAACTGCACCTTTTGTGTAAACAATAGTGGATCCCTTTTGTTGGTAAACAGCAGACATTCTCTTGATGGAGGAGTCAAATGGGAATTCGGCCTTGTGTACGAAACCTTCCTTTTCAACAACAGTTTCTCTTCCGTAGTCCAATCTAGAGGCAAACACTTGAATGGCAATCTCTGTGGCATCACCATGAGCTTTCCATTCCAATTCACCAGATTCTTCGTTCTTGGACTGGTTGATGGTAGCAATGTTAGCGAGAGTAGCCGTGTATAACCATCTGACAAAGTTCTGGGCAGGCTTTTCGGAAGAGGGTCTGAAATCGATTTCTTCGTCGGTTTCTTGGATGAAAAATGGTGAGAACTTGGTGAAGGAAATATCACCTTCGGTGGGGTTAAAAGCTTCGTTGGAGTTTTCAACTTTATAGGTTCCTACATTTGGAATCCAAACTTGTTTGGCAATCATTCTTCCCTGAGTTAAAGTACCAGTTTTATCAGAACAAATGTCACTAACACCACCCAAAGCTTCTAAAGAGTCCAATTTTCTGACAATGACGTTTTTGGTGACCATGACTTGGGCACCGACGGCCATGGTGATGGTCAAAACCACAATCAAGGAGGAGGGGATCATCGACAAGGCCACACAAATGGCATAGATGGCCACTTCTTGGTTGACATGGAACTTTTGGGAGGCCATAACCACAATAGCAAAAACGACAGCAACCCAGAATAAGAAGATGGCCAACCACGACAACTTTCTCTGTAAAGGAGTACCTACATTGACCCCCAAAACGTTACAAATGACGTTGTAGATGGTTTTAGACCAAGCGACCGGGTATTCTCTTTTTTGGGGCTTTCTGTTGTTTGATTTGTCGACCCTGTGGATGATAGAGGAGCCGGACCTCAACGAAGAAGCGATTTTTCCGATTTCAGTTTCTAAACCGGTGGAAATGACAATACCTGAACCTCTACCTTTAGTAACAACGGAAGAGGAGTATGCCATGTTCAATCTGTCACCAACTGGCACATCAACACTGGGATCTGAGTAGACTTCCTCGTGGTTTTTGCTCACCGGCAACGACTCTCCAGTCAAAAGGGCCTCGTCGGTTTCCAAGTTCATGGTGTCAGTCAAACGAATATCAGCAGGAACGGTATCTCCCACCTTAATGTGAACCAAATCTCCAGGAACAACTTCTTCAGCAGGAATAGTGGTGTCATCACCGTCTCTAGTGACTCTGGCGGTGGGGGAACTCAAAGATCTCAAGGACCCCAAGGTCTTCTCGGCCTTGACTTCCTGGATGAATCCAACGAAAATGTTAATGAAAACCACAAATCCAATGACTCCTCCTGAGATCCAATCTTTAATAGCAAGAGCAATGATCATGGAAATAAGCAACACCAAGATCATGGCATTGAAGACCTGGTGAGCCAAGATGCTTGTGTAGCTGATCTTTTCATCACCTCCGAGATTATTGGCACCGAAATCTTTCAAGATCTGTTGAGCTTGAGCGGTTGTTAAACCATTTTTTAAGTCGACTTTGAAGCTGGCAGCGACCTTATCAATTGATTGTCTATACGGAACAAAGGTAGAATCTTGAGTGACTATTGATGAACTGTCTGCAACCTTTTCTTTATACGAAGACATGTGAGGAATAACTTACGGGGTAGTTGCTCTTTTTATATCATGGTACCATTTGCCAAGGGCATCTAAATTCTTGGATGCGTGTATACAAGAAAATGCGTACTGAGTTGTTCTTGGCCCAAATTCTTATCTGGGGTTATGTACAGGAACAAATGAGCATATAGATACGATGGAGATATTGAAGGTTGAGGAAACGACAAAGCTGGTGGCTGTAGATCCACGTGACGGCGACAATCGTAGGTGTTAGGGGATTCCAATGAAGGTGGACTTTGCCTGAACACGGCGTGCACGTGCCTGGACCACATACTAGGGGATTTGACACATTGGGCCCTCGCGCACGACCGGTTCCATGGTTCCTAATATTGCTTTTTCCATTGGTCACCTAGTTAATAGGCTTCTGCTGACGTTCACGTGGGCAGGTGATCAGGTCACAATCTGTCACTGTAACCTCGCAGTCACCCCACTTGTGTGTTATGTCAGGTGTATTCTATGTACTGTATACACATCCGCTCAGTGTTGCCTGAACAGGAGCTGGAAACGAGGTGGAAATTGATGGAAATTTATGTACATTGTGGCAATAAAATCTAAATTGAGTTAGTGTCCACGTGCGCATGGGGTTTTGTGTAACGGTCTTGAAACACTTTGATGAATTTACGGGGCCCGTGATATTAATAGAGATCTGTCTATATAAGTGTCAACATCTCTCAATGTTGTGTTTTTATTATCATCAATCGTTACCTGCTTCTGTATGATTTTCAATTTTACCGTGGCCATACCAGCCAGCATCTTCCATCTGCACTTCCACTGAGATAGCCAAGCACTTGAGACAGGCAAGCATGAGACTTACTGTGTCTCATGTCTGCCTACCGTGTCCCCCTGACAATGATGCTGATGTAGCCTCTAAGGTTCAGTCATGCTGATATACTTCTTCGACTTTCATTACCTGTTCTATATTTAGTATTATAGGATTTGTTTGACAATATTTGTTTCGTTCTCGCGGTATCGAAAATCTCGGACCAAAATTATCGTATAATTATACTGATGGATTGAATTCATTGATGACATATAATTCGCCATAGTCTGAATAGTGTATTGTGAT
This sequence comes from Yamadazyma siamensis, assembly GCA_030581535.1. Taxonomy (NCBI): domain Eukaryota; kingdom Fungi; phylum Ascomycota; class Pichiomycetes; order Serinales; family Debaryomycetaceae; genus Yamadazyma; species Yamadazyma siamensis. The sequence continues at coordinate 107,913 of JAKTTO010000030.1, read as the reverse complement.
ACTTTGTTGTTCGTCAACAAGAGTCAGCTTTTTCCCTGGACACTCTGTTTATCGGTAGATAGAATTGCCAGCAAAAACTGAAGTAGACAAGTTAGACCAATAGGTATATTATATGTTGGTACCGTTGGATTGGCGTGGACGGATATGTGTATTGTGGTGCTCATCGTAGTGACAGTAGGCTCTTTTCTGGTACTGATAGGAAAGCCAAGGAATCTATTCTTGGTACCAAGAAATGACGTTGTGCCACTGTCCTCTAGCCAAGGTCCACGGTCCACTGTCCACGGTCCACTGTCCACGGTCCACTGTCCACGGTCCACTGTCCACTGCACGGTGCCACGGTGCCACGGCGTTGCCGCCACTGAACCTCGGCTCTACCACCACACTCGCACCATCGCACACTCGCACCATCGCACCGCATCTCATCCTAGCATGTCTCATTTTACCACGTCTCGCACTGGCGTCCCTCGTCCCTTCGCGTCTCTTCTTTCTCACTCGAAAAATTTTCAATACTTCACAACTAGATCCACTCGGATCTTGACCTCTTCACTCAATTCTCGTACACCGGCCATTCAAAGGCTTGAATGTCTGTACAGACACCACTCGTTGGTACTGTTTGTGTACAACCTACTTGCATTTCGAAGGTTTTGTCACCTTTCTGTGGTGTCTAAAATTCAAAAAACTTGCATAGACGAAGATCCCTTAATGGAGTTGGCTGTCTCGTGGCTTTCAACCAAAGGCTTGGGAATAAAGCTAGGGATACATTTGTAAACTTCTCTTTGTAGACATACCCGGTTGTGTGCCAATTGCGCCGTGTACAAAGCCTCTTGTTCGAGTCTCACTCTAACCAAATTTAGTATCTCTTTTTAGAGTCTTTTTTTCTCACAACTGATGAAAGACACCGAGATCTTGGAGGCTATTGAGTCAGGCAACTGGCGTGATGCAGATAATTACATCAACCTTTATCTCAAGAGATATACCAACAACAGCTTTCTCTTAGCATTGAAGTACTACAGCGCCTACCGCCAGAAACACAAGTCTCAGGCCATGGAAGATTTTAAAGCCCTTCTTGCGAAAGCTCCAACTGATCCCAAAACCACAGACTTGCTTTATAAGGTCTTCTCCCAGGAGCACCTCGAAAAGGAAGCAGATCAGGTGTATTATGCGGCAATGAAAAGAGCTCCCGCTCAAACAACTGACTTTTTGAATCAATGGTTTGTGAACGCTCTCAAATACCACAATTTAAAAAGCTTACAAGCAGTGTGTTTCCAAGTGGCCAAAGCGGACCCGCAGCGTAAGTTCAAGTTCCAGTCGGCGTTTGCAAACTATCTTTACGCCAAGTCCTTGGAAAGTGACCCCAAACTGTTTGACCAGAAACAATACGATTTGTTTTGTACTTTGGGGTACAAATTCATCGAGTCTTTTGAACCCGAAAACGTCCAGGAACTCTTCGTGTTTGTGCTGGTGTTGAATCGTCATAAGGAGAAGGCCGTGGAGTACATTGAGAAGTTCCAAATAAAACTGCAACTTGATTTGGACCTCAGAATCATCTATTTAAACCTCTTGAATGATCTTCAAAGGTACGAGAAGCTCTTCGAGGTCACTCGTAATCTACTTTTCTACGCCAGCTTCGACGATTTTGATACCTGGAAATTGTACATATCTTCTGCCAAACAAACAGGTGTTGCATTCTCCATTATTGAGGAGGAAATCGCTGCGTATAATGGCACTAGAAATTCCCAGTTGGCTTTAGTGGAACTCTCCAAAGTGTACGGAGATACACAGAAGTTCACCCACTACATCGGCGAGTACTACGCCAAATTCAAGACCAAACTATGCTGTTTCCAGGACCTCATAAGCTATGATCCGGGACTTGAGGTGTTGGAGCCTCTTTTCACCGATTCCTGGGACGTGAATACCCCCAATTTATTCCAGTGGGTCAACAACCAGAAGTTTCGTAACTTCTACCACAAACCAGACCAAGGACAGACGAACTGGAAGGTCTATACCCACTTTTTGTCTTTATGTGAAGGTAAACCCGACACCGATTTTTACCCTGCTAATGTATTGGTGGTTATCAATGTTATTCGCTCCCTCAGAAGCGACTCCAGCCCCTTGAACTTGTTCAGGAACATCCTCATATTGGAGCACGTGTCTTACAGGGACAGACTTGACTTCAACGTCAATATGTGGTTGATGAGGCTCTTGAAGGCTGTGGGGTTAACTCCAGAAACCCAAAGAATTTTCGAGTTGCTGAAGATCAAAATGTTCCAGTACGACTCATTGGGTTACTTCATCGTCCAAAATGCTTCTACAGCAAGCGCATTACCGGCTACACTCAACCAGTTGGTGGATATATACCGTTTCTACTTGACTTCTGAACACGACGTGTCATCCACTGTCCCTCAAGCATTCGAGAAGCAGGTGTATAATAAAATCGAGGGCTTCCTTGATCTCTCCAAGCGACTCTCACACTCATATCAGTACTACGAAGGCTTGTATGAGATCTTCAACCTCATACTGGTGCTCCAAGATAAGTCATACTCGGCCTATTTCCGAAACCAGCTTTCCAACATCGAGGACCAAATAGCCAACATTGAGTTTGTGGATAATAGAGACGACAAAACGGCATGGAAAGGTGTGGCGTTTCCTCCCAAGTTCATAGAAGAGTTTGAAAATCTGGTGGTGCCTATCAAAACCAACAGAGACCACGCCCTTTTAAAGCTCAAGTTCCTCACACACTCACTCAAGTGGAGAACCACTCATGATAAACTCAAGGCTTTCAACAAGATCTTCTCTAACATCAAGTTTGGAGGTGATGAGTCCAGTAAAGGCACCGAATGGTTGATCAAAATGTACTTGAGTGTGTTTAAGGTCAACAAAGGAGACACTCCGGACGTGGAATCGACCATCAACTACCTCAAGAAGAACCTCAAGGCGACCAAGATCCCCTTCTCCAACGACCCACTTGCCGGGGACGTCAACGCGTTTGCAGTGGAGCTTTTGGAGTTGTATAAGGTTGTGAACAACTGTCGCAACAAAGAGATATCCAGGCTTGCACCGGAATTACGGTTGGGAGATGAACTCAAATCCAAGCATCTTGAGGCCCTTGATAAACTCAAGAACATCTCGGGGCTTCCACTGGAAATCAGCTCCGAATTTGTGCATTTCAAGATCGATGAGTACCATGACTCGTTTGTCAAGTGTTCGTATATTCATGCTCTTTCGAGAGTGTCCAACTAAATGCAACGTATGTACAAAATGCAACGGATGTAAAAGATGTAGCCATCACAAGTTGATGTTCAACCCGAGGATGTTTGCCATGTCATTGATTTGTGCCATGCCTTTGTTTAATAAGTATTTTCGGTACTGTAAATCGTAAGACTGCTTGACCTTGAACTCACTTCTCAAATGCAGAAGCAATTCGTCTCGTTCGTGGTGCAGGTAAATGCGTCGAACCACCGTTCTATATACACCACGCACCTGTTGTTGGAAGAGAAACTCCTCGAGTGACACCGTGGGTCCAAGCTTCTTGAATATTTGCAGACTTGGTCTCATCAGCAATTCGCGATTTTGGATTTGGATTTGGATTTGGATTTTGCATCAACTGATTTGGTGATAGATCGAGAGAGATATATATTCGTAAGTCATGTGCGTTCTATTTAGAGTCCCTCTTAAAAGACGGGAAAAGGTTATTGAGCTTCCATCTCCATCTGAGTTTATTCTGGAGCGACTGTACCCAATTGAGGCTGTGCAATTCATCTGTGCTTAGAGCATTGGTATTGAGAAAGTGTAACCTGCCAATAAGATTGTTAGAGAAACCGGCAGGTTTGTGTATGGAGCGAGACTGGATGTCCCTGAAGATCTGAAGAAGCTTGATGTTTTTCTGATTGGAAATACTGCCGCCAGAATTGCTGGTTCCACAGTCACTAGCGCCAGAATTACTACGGGCTTTCTCCTGGACATACATTTCCCCCAAAAAGTCTTCGTAGATCTCGATGCATTCGAAGCAAATGAACTCGTTGAATGCGTCATTCAACTCCACGTGGCGACTGCCGTGCTTCGGTTTCTTGGTGCTATTTATGAGCGAGCTGATCTCATATAATGGCTTGTCACAAATATCACAATACTTCAAAAGGCTTTTACCGGGGATATGGCCAAAAATTTGTTCTAGATCTTCATCTCTGGACGCCCTTCTCTTCTTGATGTGCCTGTGGAACTTTTGCTTGAAATTGGCGAGACTTTGTTGGCGCATAAGACTTTGGGAGGGATTCTGGTTTGCTTGAGGTGTCATGTAATCTTCCACGAATATGAGTGGCTCTTCTCCATCGTCAAAGCTATCGTCAATTTCGGTAGTGAGGTTGTGGGTGGTCAATGTGTCTATGGACGTGAAGCTGATGTCTTCGTTGGCGTCTTTATAGAGTCCAGGAATGTCAATTTGTCTTTTGAAATTAATGTTGGGCTGGCTTCTTGATCTGTTTGCTACTGCTGAAGCAGCACAATCGTAGCCAAAGTCAGGTTTGGATTTCCGTTTCATGGTGGAAGGTTTCAGCTTGAGTGGCGGCGGGAACGGTAGTGACGTCAACGTGCTACTGTCTATGAGATCTAGCCGTGACAGCTGTCTTACAAGCTGTGGAGGATGGGACAGTTTCATGCGGAGGGAAGACGTAAATGTTTACGTCGCGCGAAATCAAAAATAGACGGTGATGGATCGGCGGTGGGCGATCGTGAAACGGCTCTAGGCCGGTAGTGTGTCTATTTCAGGCGAGCAAAGTCGCGAGCTCGCGTAGAGGTCTGGTGGTACTCGTGATGAGTTGACGAGACAACAAACAATAGCGTATGTACAAACGGGTATCATGGAAATATGGGAGAATGTCGTGGAATGTCATGGAATGTCATGGAATGTAGTGAGATGTGGCAGTGGCGATGTTCGGGGTGACTTTGGATCGTCAATTCCGAAATTCACTGTTCCTGTAGCCAATTTGTAGCCAATTTGTAGCCAATTATAGGATTGATGATATTAATAATGATTATATAACTACTCGACTATTATGATTAAAATCATTCCAATACGATTACTTACAACCGGTTAGAACTTGGTACACATTGTGCAATTTGCGTTACATTACACACACGTCATGGAATGCCGACTAGACTCGCCTTTCTTGTAGTCACAAATAGTTTATTCAAAGCTCAGGTGTTAGTGTCACGTGCCCCAGCAAGAGTACAACGGCACCGGAAAAGCTGTACTCGTATCACGTGCTCCAGCACGAAGTCAAGCATTAACTCAAGTCTAAAGCATTCTAATCATACGCTACATTGTGTTTCAGTTCACGTATACCTCACTTATATTACATTATCTTACACTAATACCATCTGTCATTTCTCGTCATTAAACCGCTTGAGGTCTGCTTCTCAGATGTAAAAGCTCTCTATAACTACAATCGTCATCATCCTCATTGGCCCAGTCTTGAATGTCATTGAAAATCCTTTCGCTGATCACCCGATCCAACTCTAATTCTTGTTGTCTCATCTTCAAGCTGAGCGTTTCACACATCTCAATCAAAATGGCACACCCATTGAACTCTCTGCGTCTTTTGAACTCGATGATCGGCTTCAAATTGTCGATGTGCGTGAATCTGAACTCGAGAACATTAAGAACAGGCAAGTAGTTGGCATGCAATATCAAAGGAATCAGCTGGTTGGTTATAAGAGGACAGTTATTGACACTTAATCTTTCGAGAGTGAAGTTGGAGCTGGCGGTGAGATCCCAAAGCGTTTTGTCTGTTATGTGACACCCTGCAAGGCCCACAGTCACAAGGCTACGGTTGTTTTCCAAGAGTTTGCCTAAACTGGAATCTGTGATAAGATGGCCGTTGTTTTTGCGTCCAAAGTTTATGGACTTGAGGTTATGACACTTGGACCCCACGTGATATATGGCTGTGTCTGTGATATACTCACATCCTCTGATGTCTAGGGACTCGAGATTGGGACACTGGTGGGCAATGTGGATCAAGTACTCGTCGGTTATCACCTTGGAACCACAAATCATGATACGTTTGGTGCTGGGACCGAACACATTAACTGGAGGAAGGTACCGGGGACACATAAAGATTTCCACTGTTTGTAGTGCCAGATAGTCGAAAGTGTTGGCCACGGAGTCGATGTGTGAGTTGGTCAAATGGAGCATCTTGTATAGTTTGAAGTCCACAGGTTTGAACTTTGGAGACGGCACGTGCTTGAGGAACTTTGCAAGTTTGTATTCGTCGTCAAAGAAGAACCTTTGGGAGAGGATTTCTGCCACCACCAGGTTAAATAACTTGTTCACTTGGGAGCAATTGTATAAGACGCCATTGGAATCGGACGATTTATTGGACTGTGAAGACTCGTGGGATTCGTGGGACATAGAGTCACGGGCAAGTTTTTCATTGCCGTGAATGAGTAAGGCATGATTATAGCTCATTGGCTTTCTCCTTACCGGAGACGCTTCCTTTGGCGAGGAGTCGTTTTGAATAGATGCAAATTCAACGATCTTAAACACGATTTCCGGAATGGTGAAGATCGGATGCTGGAACTTTTGTGCTTCAACTTGTGCCACTTCCACCTTTGACTTGGCGAAAAAGTCCAACTTTTTGGGCACTTGTGTGCAATATTGGTCGAAATGATAACTTATATTATTGTGTTTTGGAGTGAGAGGATTTGGAGAAGGAGCCAGGGACCCATCATCGTCCATCAAGTCGGGGAGCGACTCCAAGTCAAGATCAGAGTCCGAAAATGAGCCGGAGGTAAAGGAAAACTCGCTATCGGAGCAAATACCCAAGGGAGGGTAAGCGCTTGCTAAAGCCATGGTAGGGGATTTTCGAGACCTCTTTTTATTGGTGTTGGTTTTGGATATCACCGAAGGAGACATGGATATGGAGCATACTCTCTTGGACGACTTGCACCTTTTGGGAGTTCTTTGGGTGTCAGAACAATGGTTTGAAGGATAAATATGATTATCGATAGTTGATTGCCTTGGTAAAGGTTTTGTTGGATTGAAACAAGATTCCATATGCAAGTTAGATTGGAACTGAAATGGAAAATGGTGACAGGGGAAAAAGGATAGACTAGGGTGAGGATTATAAAAACTTGAAGATGTTCAACCTAATGATTCTAACAAGTGGAAAGGCTTTATTAATTACCGGTACGAGGAACCTATTGAAAGGAAGGATAACAAAAAATATTTTGTGGTCCCTGTTGCAATATATATAAGCTTCAGTAGTTAATATCCCGAAAAGTATGTTGAACCAGCTTTTCAAAATCGCCAGCTATTCCCCAGCACCCACCTATTTTTATGTCAACCTTTACCTAAATGCCAGCAAGCGCGCTTTATTTTTTCGCAGCCAGTAAAAAATGGCTGGCTGCAATGCTAGAACAGTTAATTGTATTGCAGATAACGGGATTAGTGAAATAGCATAATGGCGGATCTGGAAATGGAGAGTGCTTGTACGTAGGGACGTGCCTGTTGGCTTGTGGGTCTATGCAAGGTGTTGCAGGTTGAGGTCGCGTGCAAGTTCTGGCGTTTTAGTTAGGATTGTGAATGCGGGCAATGATAGTTGACAATGACAACGATGCTGGTGTGATAAACGTTGATTTCGAACGGCCAGTTGACGAGTTTAGTGTTGGTAGAGTGTAGATCTTTGTTTACCTAGTGTTGTATGCTGAAGATTTAATGTAGCCGTTCATACTCGAGTGGATGCGACTCCTACTCGCTTCACTGGAAGGGTATTAGCGTAATGAGTGTAGTATTAGTGTAGGTAAGTGTCAAGTAAGTATAATGAAAAGAAATTTGAGTGTAGCTATACAAACACAAAGAATGCGTTATCATTGTCGAAGTGTTTCTTTGCGTTGTCAACACACCCATTTATGCGTATTGCCGTTTACGATTTGCTGGCTTTCTAGTAAGCGAGCATTCCAAAAAATAGACGATTGTATTTGGTTGCGAAGACGATTCTGAAACAAGGACACTCTGCGTCTCTTTGCCCGAATGAAGAGAAGAGCATGTACAGTACGTAATATAGTTTGGGTGATATCGAACTCTAACGTGTGATGTTAGTTTACCATTTTCTGGATTTTCGGGTGGTGTCAAAGGCCTTAAAACTGACATATTTTGGTAAGCCTCACGTGACCGTGAAAAAGAGCTAAACTCTGAGCGCAAATACTTAGCTCAGGCACGCCACATGCGGTGGCTAAATATAGGACTTCCAGACCCTTTGTTCGGACTTGACTCGCCCTGGGACTTTGAGAGCCAAAAGTAGGGGATTACTTTTGTGAGACTATTCGGTGGTGTGCGTTCAACTTGTGATGGCACGTGATGGGGTGCTTTCACAACTGCCTAGTATTTTCTAGACTCCGGATAATTACGTCCATAAATTTTCCGAACCAATCAGTGCGAACTGGCACCAGGAGTTCCGGAAGTGTGATTTCGTGCGTCGTCCCAGCACCGCGGTGGACCCAGCACTACCGTGTGCTCGCACCTCCAGCGCCCCCACGCCAATCCCCCCCAGACCCTCGGAACTACCTATACCTTCAAGATCATATCTGCGACTACTTTTCTTTTTTATCGCATCTAAATATTCTCAAACCCTTTTGTTCCCAATTGTTCTCACTGAGCCATGCCCAAAAAAACCACTACCTCCTCAAAACAAACATCTTTGTTTGACATCCGGCTCAAAAACCATGATCATGATGTCTTGGTTCTCAAAGGGCCTCCGAATGACGCTGCTTCTGCTTTACTTACAGGGAAGATTGTGTTATCAGTAAATGAGCCAATAACAATCAAAAAACTTAATCTTCGGCTCTACGCCACGCTCCGACTCAATTTCACTGAACAGATCAACACCACCAAACAGTCGTACCCCAAAAGCGTTCGTCATGAGCGCAAAATCTACGAATATATCTGGGATAACTCGGAAATTAATAAGTATTTGAACCATATGTACGAAAACAACGCCATTCCTTCTGCCAATAGTGCCACAGGTGCTTCTGGCATAGGACAAAACCCAGGGACCCTCTCCAGGAACGGTTCAACAGCGTCGTTGAAGAGTTTGGGAAGCCATTTCCGATCCAAATCCAGCTCCAATCTTCTGGCGCTTAATTCTCCCACTGGTTCGTTCACTAATTTGGCTATGCTTGCGTCGAATCAGTCTGCAAAACAAGTGGCATCAAAGCAGCCGGTGTCAGCGTCCAAACAGGGCAGCCATGTGCTCGTCAAGGGCAACTACGAGATCCCATTTAGCGCCATTGTCCCTGGAAATATACCTGAATCGGTCGAGGGATTACCCGGTGCTTCCAACACGTATAAGCTCGAGGCTATCATCGACAGGGGCAAGTTCCACAACCAGATGACTGTCAAAAAACACCTTAGAGTCGTCCGGACTTTAACCACCGACGCCGTCGAATTGAGTGAAACGGTTGCTGTGGATAATACCTGGCCCAAAAAAGTGGAATACTCGCTCACAGTTCCCTCCAAGGCCATTGCTGTAGGGTCCGGGTTCCCCATTAGTATCATGATTGTACCACTTTTGAAAGGACTCAACTTGGGTCAAATTAAAATCACTTTGGTGGAGTATTATTCGTATATGGGCTACGTTCCGCCCGTGAAAAGTGGTGAACGAATCATAGCGTCCAAAACCATTCCGGAGCCCAGCGAAGACGACCCTAACTTCCAGTTGGATAAGTGGGAGCTTCAAACTAACCTCAAAACGCCTCCTTCGCTCTCAAAGTGCACCCAAGATTGTGATATCGCCAATAGTATCAAGGTCAGACACAAAATCAAGTTCGCCATTGGGCTCGTGAACCCCGACGGCCATGTGTCAGAGCTCAGGGCGTCTTTGCCGGTACAGCTTTTCATCTCTCCGTTTGTGAGTGTCAGTGCCATTCCTGACGACGATGCTATGAGCGACACCTCCGACGTCCAGGAGGAAGTTTTGTTTGAGAGAAGTGCCAGTCAGACCAGCTTGGAGCAGCACGAAACCAGAAGCCCTTTGAGGTCAGCCTTAGGGCTGAATTCGTCGTCATACTCTTCTTTTTCCGGCTTGGTGGCTCCTCCCTTATACGAGAAACACATTTATGATCGTCTTTGGTCGGACGTGTCTCCGGTCGATACGCCCATTAACTCAGGAAGCGCAACTCCCCGGGAACCATTGGAATTCGACACCCTGAGCCACGGCCATGATGTTCTGAGTCACTTCAATATGTCGCCTATTGACTCCGTTCAGTTAAATGAGAACCTTCGTCTCTTGAGTCTTCAAAGACAGGCTCAAGAATCCGGGGCTTCGACTCCGGTGGACAGAGCCTCTCAACTCGATAGAGCTTCTCAATCCGATAGAACGGCTTCTTCGACTCCCAGTGATCGGGCAAGTGAACGGGCCACATTTTCATTGGATGAACCTGACTACTTCGCCAGAAGACCCGCTTCTCAAGCCCAACCTCAAGCCCAACCTCAAGCCCAGTCGTCAGGTGGTGGACTCAGTGGACTTCTTTCTCCAGGGGCCAGTTCTCCGTCTGCTGCGTTCTTACTGAGAACACAAAGTGAAAGTAACCTCACTCCGGCACAACTCTCCCGAGTTCCATCATACCAAGAAGCTATGCGGTCCGGAGACAATTCAGAACCGCTTTCTCCAGCTTACGAGCCTCCACTTCCCGGGTCTAATATCAACATCGACGGAATTAACAAAATTTCCAGAGCCAGCGTTTCTCCTTCCCATCTGCTCAATGCTTCTTCTACGAATCTTCTTTCACTGTCGTCTGGCCAATCTTCAGCCAGCTTAGCCAAGCCTTCTAGGAGTGCAACCGACAGAGTGGCATCATCGATTGGGGCCAATTCGCCTCTCCGACTGAGTTCGTCGTTGAATTTGCATAACATCCATTTCTTGAATAAGAAGAAGGAGAAGAAGTAGAAGTTGGGTATACTTTGAGCATTCAGTGCATCCAGTAAGAGGAGAAGAGTGGATTAGTAGAGGAAGGGAAAAGATATGACAGTTTAGACACTAAAGAAAGTAGGGAAAATTGACAACACCATGATCTTACTCGATCAAGAATACACGATACACACTCACATTGTGACAATATCTCTCATCAACACACACAGTATCACGTACAGTCTTACAAACATCCAAATCCCCAATCTTCAGACTTTCATTCACCTCAAAGAACTCGACCTCCAAACTTCGCGATCTCAATCTCAATCTTCCAATTGATCTCAGTTTGGTGTCATGTTTCGAGACAGAACCAACTTATATCTCTCTTACCGAAGAACAATCCCTCATACAACCGGCGACCCCTTCTCGGACCGGTTCGAGTCACTTGCCCAAGAAGAAGAGGGTCTAATTGGGCGAAGGAGAAACAATGTTTACAAAGACGATTCCATTGAATTGCAACCTTTAGCGCCCTCGATCTTTGATATTAAACAACAAATTGACGAAAATTTGGCAGTGATTAAGACCAAAACGGCCGCTCTAAACTCGCTATATAAGAAGCTTATCATCACCAGTTCCAGCGAAAAGCCGGAATTGGAAAAATCAATAGAGAACCTCAATTATGAGATTACAAAGAAGTTTGAAAACTCGTATGTGATGATCAAGAAGTTTGATTTCCTCCAGAAGAACCATACAAGATTAAACCTCCACTACTCTTCCAGTGAGCTCAAGATGATAGAGAACTTCAAGAAAAGCTATGCCTCCAAAATCCAAGATTCTTCGTTGATTTTCAGGAACTTGCAGAATAACTACATCAAATTCCTTCGAGATGACGACTACGACAACTTAAACGACTCTTTTGCTACAGGGAACAACAGCCAGGAGTTGTTGATACGCGAAGAAGATACCAAGAATATCGAAAACTACTCGAAACAAGTTCTTCAAGAGTCGCAACTTCAGATTCAAGCCCAATCCCAAGACCACCTCCTACAACAAAGAGAGCGGGAGATATCACGAATGGCTATGGGGATTCTTGAGATATCCACCATATTCAAAGAAATGGAGAGTTTGGTGGTGGAACAAGGAACAATCTTGGATCGAATCGATTATAATATTTCCAACACCGCTCAAGATGTCAAGGAAAGTAATAAAGAGCTTCTCAAAGCCCAGGGGTACCAGAAACGAACCACAAAGTGTAAGATCATTTTTCTCCTCAGTTTGGTTGTTTTTGCGTTGTTGATTGTGTTTTTGGTCAAGCCTTCGTCCAAGGTTAAATATGTCGAGGCACCAGGGTCGAGCAACCCTCAAAAGGACGCTCCAAAGAACTCTAACCAAAAAGACCCTCCAAAGGATCCGTACACAGGAAATGACACTGGAGATGAACACGCTTCAGCACCGGAAAGACCAACTATTCCCGATACCGAGCCGGTGCTAGGAGACCACGAAGGACTCTTGATTTTGTAGACTGTGCATTCCCTTTAATAAACGAGCCACGACTTGATACTGACAGACACTAGCATCCCTTGAACTACAGTAAAGCCACCAAACACTACCTTCCTACAAGCATCACACGTACAATTACATTCACTTCTATCTAATATACACTAAATCATCCCATAGGGACCGTCTCTACGAGCACCTCCCATTCTACTGGGTCCCAAATTAGGTTTATTCTGTCCCGGTTTCTTCTTTATTCCACCAATTGCAAAGTCAGGATTGTTGGCCAACGCGTTATCGGAGGCCGTATTGCGAGGAACCACGAATCTTTGTGATCCTGGAGGAGGACCTTGTGGCTGCGTGGTGAAGTAAGAGGTTTGTGGTGGATACTGCTGGTTGAATTGGGGACCGTGTTGATTGTACTGGTTGTGAGGCTGATTGAATTGGTTTTGAGGTTGATTGTATTGGGTTTGAGGTTGATTGAATTGACTTTGAGGTTGACTGTATTGCTGTTGAGAAAACTGTTGCTGCTGAGCGAATTGCTGTTGTAAAGGCTGGAATGGCTGCAGTTGAGGATAAGGTTGGTAGTCCTGGTACCGGGGATTGGGAGCTCTTTGACTCACGCTGGTGAAGTCAGACGACGCATCCGATAAGTCAGAATTCTGACTTCCCCGGTGGTAATTGGACAGTTGTTGAATAGGAACTTGAGCAGAAGAGTCAACGGCCTCGTCATCCAACTCAGTAAACGGTCTATGGCCTTCCACTTCAGGATGGTGGTCAAAAACACCATATGAGCCGCCGTAAGTTGGTTTTTGGAGAGGTCTGGAAGTAGGGTAAGGAACTTGAGGAACAGAGGATTCCGGAGCATCGTTTGACGTAGGAATGGCGACGTTTGGCACGATTGGAGGCACCACTTGTTGTCTCGAAATTATGGGAGTGTTGGGCCCATTGACGATGCTTACCTGGGCATCTTCGTAATGAGAAGAGCCTATAGTACGAGATTCAAGGGTACGAGACTCAATGGTACGAGACCCAAACGAATTATTGTTGTGTTGGGTGAAATCCTTAGCAACTTGGGGATTGGAGTTGTAGATGCTGGAACTTGTCATGGTGCCAGACTTGGGCTGCGAAGTGGTAGCCTTGAACTCGTAATCCTTACTGATACTACTGGAATTGTCTGCGAATGGACGATTGAAGTTGGAATTAGGGGCCATGAACCCACCGTTTCCAGCTCCAGCTCCAGCTCCTGCGGCTGCCCCAGCGCCAATGCCAGCACCGACGCCGTATTTGGAGCCAAAACCACCGATTTCGTCTTCAGATTCCTCTTCAGGCTCGTTCGAGGGATTCAATCTCAACGCCAAAAAGAGAAACACAATCGACACCAACGTGGCAGCCGCCGAGCCCACCAAGATCCAGCCCGTCCACGACACGTACGGGTGGAACATCACCACCACCAACACTGCCGCCACCGTGGTCAACAAAAACGTGATTATGTTGAACACAATGGTGAAAATGATCATTCCACTGGAAAAAACGTGGGAGAGAATCACAAAAATAAAGCATATCAAGTTGACACCTGCGGCGATAGGCACGAGGATCAACGCGTTGGCCAAGTTGTTACGTGTGGACGACGCCAAGATCCAATCTAATTTGGGTTCGAGGTCTCCAAGTTTATAGGGGAAAGACGCCAGACTCGACGAACAAGTAGCGCCTTCTCGACAGTATCCAAACACTCCGTAAGCATATCTGGAGGTAGAAGCAAGACTGAAGGCACTGACGACCGGAGTCGATATGGTTGCCAAAAGAAGAAACACAAATGATACAAGGATCAATAGGAGCGAGATTGTGTTGAAGCCAAATCCCATGTCAGTGTTTTGATTGATTGATTGAGTGTTATAGTTTGTATGTTGTTACTGTTGTGTTGTTTCTGATGTGGTACTACCGTTTCTGTTGCGTATGTTCTTTCGTGGTTCCCAATGAACTAACACTTCCAATTCCAACTGTAATATTCAGTGAACAAAAAAACCTAAATGGTGCCAATTCTTGCGATCGTGTAGTGCGGCTGCTACTGCCACTGTCAGTGTTATGGCGAGTCTGCGGCGCCGGACCAAGGCGTTGGGGCGTGGCGCGAATGCTGGCTGATAAGATAGGGGCACGGCTGGTTGTGGGAGAGATCAAGTTGGTGCACTGTTTACACTGATCTAAGACACTCACTTGAGTGTGAGGTTGGCGCCTGTTGTAAGTGGCTAACTTTTACATGATATGCCTGTCATTTGCAACACACCACTCGCTTCTTCGGTAGCGTGGTTTTGTTCTGGCGTTACAATATTTTTTGCAAATCGTGGCACCCTCAATTACACAATAGGCGTGTCACAGCACATTATCGCTAGCGCGACTGGCGCCGTTTAATTTACGAGTGATCTGGGATACCTGATTTGGCAAAATGATCTCGTCTGTAGGCGGCTCCTGATCTGTCTCTAGATGGTCTGTCTCTAGATGGTCTGTCTCTAGATGGTCGGTATCGCCTTGGAGGTGTGTATTACATGTTCTACTCGTATTTACAACTACTGTGCCAGCTTGTGTGCCAGTTCAACTCTTCCACACTCACTCTCTCTTCCCTTCGTACCATATATCCGGCACCTCAAGTATATACCTCTCCATGGCCTCCCGAAACCGAATCCGATACTGCTTGGGGGTGATGATAGTAGGATCTTTGCCCTTGCTACCACCAATCAAGTTGTTTCCTTTGACCCAATTCTCCACCTTCTTGTCCCATGTAAACGTACGAAGCCAATCGATGATTCCAACGTAAAGCTTCTTGGTCTGGTCGTTGATTCCAATGATCAAGGAGTAGTCCATCACGTCCATGGCAGATAAAAACGAACTGTCGTTGAAAAGCGACCCACGAAGTAACTTCTTCAGATGCTCCTTTACGAAGAGCGGCGACTCGTAGATGTACTCGATCATGTTCTCATCAAGTAGCACCTCGTCTTCCTTGCCCGTTTGGGTGACGTGTCTGTTTCTCATACTTCCTTTAAGATCAAAAATACGTGTGGTTTTGGTGTTGTAGAAGAGATTCTCCATGATGAGGAAGTCCATACTGAACGTCTTCCCCGTGACAGTATTCTTGATTTGGATCTGGTAAATTCCAAATATTTTAGCCAACGCTGTGGTCAACGTATTGAACATACTCTGACTGATGTACTTGAAGTAGAATGGAGCTATCGACACAAACGACTCAAGCTCACTTTTACTCAATTCCTTTACGATGAATCTGTTATCGAGTGTTTTCAAGAAACTCAGCTTACTCTTTCCTCCACTGCTATTCCATTTGATACACCTCGACAAACTTTGGATGAATCTATCTTCACGGCCATTCGCTTTACGAAGTGCCTCAAATTGCTCTGAATAGAATATCTTACACGAAAGAGACGTGTCCCCGTCCGAAAACTTGTACTTCAAGTGGGTGGACTTGTTTTTGATCATGATCTTTTCGATATCCCCCGGTTTTCTCAGCTTGTCAAACTTGTTTTTAAACTTTCGTTCGATCTTCGAGAAACTGTTGATTTTTTTGTGATTGACTTCATCATTCTCGAATCTGTCGGTGACGTCTGGCTCTTGAGCCAACGACTTGATCTTCTGTTCATAATCACTGGTAGATAAACAAAAGGCCACGAGTGAACTTGGCTCATCCTCTCGAACTATGATATCAGAGTCCGCAAACGTGTGCTCACTTGAGTCAAGAGCATATTCCAATGGGTCCCAAAGCGACGCTGACCTATCTGCCCAGAAAGTGGTGAGTGACTTAAGAAGCGAGGTTCTCTCTGGTTGTGGTATGTCAATGATTTTCGAGTCTTTTTTCTCCGCTTTATCCTCTTTCTTGTCGTCCTTCTTCTCAACCTTGTCCTCTTTTTTATCATCTTTCTTCTCTTCCCTTTTGTCCTCTTTCCCTTCAATCCTGTCTTCCTTATCCTCTTTCTTGGTTGGTGAATCACCAGGGGGCCTTTTCGTGATTCTTCCCTCGCCCTCATCGTTCACAACATCCTCGATTTTGTTGTATATCTCCACAACAGGCTTCGATGCTACAATAGGCAAAGCCCTGAACTTGCCGAGGTTCTTCTGCATCTCTTGCTCCCGTTGTTTCTTGAATTCCCGGGAAATTTGGTCGAAACTCATCTGGTCGAAGAAATGAGTGAGTTGTGTTACTTTATTGGGCTTCTGCAGAGCTTGAGATACTAATGAATCGTTCGACTCTCTGTGGGTAAGCAGTCTAGAAGGCACCCTAATTCTATCCTCTGAGAAGCTACCTCCACTGGCAACTCTGGAATTGGATCTCTCGTTCTCAATATCACGTTCCAATTTGTTCACCATCTCCCCAACATTGGAGCCAGAGTCTAACCTACGCTCTAGTCTGGGCGATGACGAAGCAGATCCTATCTTTTCTTTGGGCTCGTCTTCCTCCTCGATTTCGGGTTTGGCCATGTCTTTCATTTCGACTTCTTTCACGGCATCGGTGTTGTACTTGTCTATCAAGAATTTTCGTAGCTGGAACTGGGTGAGTCGGGTGATTTCGTTTTCAGAAGGCATGAAGCTGGTTTCGAATTCGTTGAACTCTGCGTCCCATGAAACACCCAATTCTTGAAGTTGTCTTAGAATCGAATTCATGGGAAGGTGCAGTGTTGGAGAGGTTTGGGTGAAAATCAGTGCCAATTCTTCGTTGATGCTCTTCTCTTGCTCCTCCACCCTTTGCTTCAATTCTTCAATCCTCTTGGCCCCATCTTCCTCTCTCTCGAAAGAATCGACCTTGACCCGGTTGAGCCTTTTGCTGATACTGCCAAAGAACTTGGCACTCTTCTGTTTGATGGACTCATAGGCCTCAACCTTCAAGTTTATTTCGATACTGGTGTCGAATTCTGTCACTTTCTTGGGAGCAATCACCTCATAGCAGTCGATTGCAGAATAGTTCACCTTGATGGCCATGTTATTGAATCCAAAGTATCGGATATGGTCCCTGAAGAAGTCATGGTGACACTCACATTTTGAGTTCAATGTTACGTTTTGACCCCAGAAGGCAGTTTCAAAGTACTTGCCAACGGAATAGTAGTAAGTGTCATCGGACATGAGATTCACAGGGGACTTGTATCCACACTGTTTACACACGCTCCACATAGTTCTTTGATTGGCATATTCCGTATGGTCGTGGGGCCAAACATCGTACTTCTCAACCACCATATCAAGTCTTCCGTTTCCGTGGACATAGTTCCGGTAATGATCCATCATTGGCTCTCCACATTCTTCACAATCAGCAAACGTTTCATTGAACATCTGGTCAAGTTGAAGTCCTAAGAACTTGTCATTGTCAATGTAGTACTCCACTACTATGATGGTAGGCCCAGAGCAGGGTGTGTTTAACTTCACTGAAACATTGGAGTAAGACAAATGGATACTCTTATGGAAAATCGGGTAAAGCTGGTATGAAGGAAGTTTAAGGAAATTGGCCCATGTCCTGGAACGTGATTGCAACTGGTTCACAAAGCTCTTGGCTTTGCTATCACTGGCATGCTTCAAAAACTTGAGGAGATCCTGTTCTCTATTAGGCATCTTTTCAAGATCAATGGAAAGTTTCAACTCCTCAATCAAACTGCCTTCAACGTCGTCCAAAGATTCACATTTCTTTAGGAGCTTGTTCCTGGAATTGAACTCAAGGTAGTTCATATAAGACTCTACCAAATTGACCAAAGGTGTTGGAAGTGAAAACTTGGCGCAGGGTGAGTAGCTGATTGCACGTTTCATGAACATGTCGATATATTCAAACACGTCTTTGGTTTCCAAAACCTCGACATCTTCAACGTTCGAGTCCTTAATCAAAGCAAGCTTATTGGCGATTGAACTCACCGAGTCATTGGGAACATCTTCGAGGTATACCAAATTGCAGTCTTCAAAGTAGCTCTTCTCGTATTTGGCGTTGACCTGGGTGGCCAACAGATTTTCAGTAGCATACTTGACTGAGTTGAGAAGCTCTTCGTCTCCACCCCTCAAACAAATGGTAAATCCCGACTGGGTGTCGGTACCCGTGAACCAAGCAAAGGTCTTCAAAACGTCGTTATAGAGGTGCTTCTTGACCTCAAATTTCTTGCACGTGCCCAAAGATCCTTTCTTGAAGAACAAGTCATTGACTGATTGGAAAATGTCTGCTTTTGTATACCTTGAAATTCTCTCTATGACTTGAGGTTTTGTGTTGGAGATAACCGTGATGTTTGCTTCTTCAAGGTAATCCTTTGCGAGCTGACACACAGTATCGCCGACCACGATTATGTCTGGTTCAAGAGATATCAACCTGGATACTAAATTCGAAATGTAAACGTCTTGTTGGGATTGGACTATTCTCAAACTGATGAACTGTTCCTTCTGTTTCAAGTACTCTATGGGAAACATCAACAACGCAATCTTGGGGTTCACAATGTGTCCTGACATTCTTTTGGAGTCGATGTTTTTGGTGATGAAAAGCCCATCGATCATCTCGGTGTTTTCGATCCTTCCTCCAGGAATTCTCTTTATTTTCACATACTGTTTGATATCTAGGGTGTCTGTCAATTTGAGACCGTTGACAAAACTCACACTCCTGGTCAAAGCGGCTTTCCATCTCTCCAAATCGTCTTTGAGGTCACAATCTTCAAGGCATTGGGTCAATATTTTATTGAAATGGTTCAAGTATACCGCATCAAGCGACCTGGTGTCTTCTTCGAAGAGCCCGGGGACCAAGGACCGGTCCAATGTAGGACCTGCGAGTGCCTCTTCGTCGTCCGTGAAACTATCAATTGAAGCGTGATGACGTGGTTTCTGAGTGGATTCGTCTCCATCTACCCCGGGAAAGTAATTCAATGTTGCACCAGGTGTGGGTGAGGTAGGAGTTTGTGAATTAGGAGTCGAAACAGTGTACGACTTGTCTTCGGGATCGGTAGGAAGAGCTTTGGTATTTATGGCCAACAACAGGATACTTCTAACCGTCTTTGCTCTTCTTCTGGATCTCATTCTCAAAAGAGATGCGTGGGCTCTTTCGTGGGAACGAAGGTTCGACTTGGGACTGTCTTGAAGAAGATTTTTGTACAAGCTGTTCGACTGTGGGAACCCGACATCGTCATTGAGCCCCAACGGAAAATATTTGGGAATGAGAGCACCGCCAGGTGAGCCTCTGGGCCCAGCTTTCGGATAGAGACGCTCATTCACCATCATGGTTGGGAATTCTCCGAGAGTAGGCACTGCACTGGCACTCACGGTGGCCAACGGACGAGCAATTGGAGCTCTGGGAGAAATAGCCAGAGTATTGCTTGCACTGGTGAATCCTCCATGGTTCAAGGAGGTATACAATGACATGACTTTTTCATCTTCATTATCGCTTTCTAGTTCATCTTCGTCGTCGTCATCCTCAAGATCTTCGTCACCAGGTCCCGTTGCTATACTGAGATCGTTACGGTCATCAAACCGTCCGCTTCGGGTTTTTTTGAGCTCACTACTTTGAGACTTGATGCGAGAGAGCTTGTTCATACCAATGAACCCGTGTAAGCTGGGGAGGTTCTCACTGCTAGCAGATCTAGACATGCCCGAGCTCAAAGAGGTGGTTGTCCGTCTGAGATGTGGATAGTTCTTGAGCCACCCAGGTCCACCGGGGTCAACAGACGCGGCTCTGTAACTGGCAGAGTGGCTCTTGGTGGGAATCTCCACGCTCTCTCCGTTTCTAGTTGTTGGTATGGAGAGAGAAGGAGGCGGTTTATCGTCGGGGGACTTGAGGAATGTTCTGTTCATATCGGGATGACGCAGCCGTGACACCGAAACAGACCTTGAGCGTGATCTGATGAACGGATGTTGGGGAAGGTTATCGTCTTTGAACCTGTCCATTGTCTCGAACAGAATTGCGTCTGTGTCAGGTTCTTCCTCTTCAGAAGACGAGGAATCGGTATCACTCAAGTACACAATGACATCGCTATAACAAGGCTTGCACACACGTAGTTTATCATTGTACCTCTTTTTATCAGATATCACCATGCCTGTTTTACGTTGCTCTTTATGCTTCTGATACGAGATAAATAGTGTGCACGCTGAACAGAAGATTTGTCCACAAAACCTACAGTGATGCTTTCTCCTAAATGCAGTAAATGGTTTGAAGCAATTGAGACATTCAGACACGAAGGCATCATTCATCCAGTACTTCTTGGGGATTCCTCCCGATTTCAACGGGTTTCCGGACACTTTCTTGGTTTTCTTCTTCTTCTTGGGGTTACTTGTGACCGACGACGAGCTTCCATGGAAATTGTGGTTGATTATTGACCTGGCATTGTCAATCAAAGACACGGAGAGATTCGACGGTTTTTTCTTCACATCGTACTGTCTCAAGGTTTTGTAAGAGTTGAAGGAAGGAGACGAGTCTTCTTTCTTGTGGTAAGCTTTCTGTGGAGACGACTTCACCACACTGTCGCTATAAAAACTCAAATCCTGTCCTGGAGCACCAGTAAACCCATCATAAGTGTCGTTGGTCTTAGGGGTACGCCCTGTACTGGGAGTTTCTCGGACCGTTTCAGTGTCAGAAGCAGAATCGTCAGACAATTCGATGTCATTGGGAAGATTGGTGAACATAGAGGAGATCCGATTCAGCAAACTCTTCCCACTGCTCTTTTTGGAAACGTTACGGGATTCAGAATTGTCCAGAGATGGCGTGGGGATGTCTGGAGAAGTCATTTCCACGTCATTTTGAGCAACTGCATTTACTGTGCTAACGGAGACTCCAACTCGCTCGGATGTGGGCTCGTTCATAGCAGACGAAAACCGTAAAGATTTCCTATCTGAAAGCACCTTAGCTTCTCTGTCGTCATCTTTACTCGGCACAGGACTCTCTAAGGGAATGGGAGACTGTAATGTGGAAGATTGGTACGACAGAAGCAATGAGTTTTGGTGGGGAGCGTGAATACCTTGCGGCTCTATTTGGGGTTGTGAGCTTTGAGGTTGTATGCTATGTGTTTGTAGCTGCATGTTTTGAGGCTGTGAGTGTATAAGTCCATTTTGTGAATGTATCACCGGATTCGTTTGTAGAACTGGTTTGGAAGCAGAAGTCAGTTGTGAAACCATGGGATTTCCGCTCAAATTAGGTCCGTTAGAGCCCAGCATGCCTAGCAGTTGTGATCCCGATGAACTGGTAAATGAAGGTTTCACGGTGGGCTTTTGAGTTACCTTTTGGGCCAGTTTTTGGTCGCTTTGGATCGAGCTCTGAGCCAAGTTCTGAGCCAGTTGTGACCCAGAGCTACCGTTTGCACCCTGAGTTCCTTGTGGTCCATTGACTGGCTTCTGGGACAATGGAGAGCTCTGGAGCGAAGATAAAGAAATTTGAGGCTTCGAATGAGTTTTGAGGTGATCAACACTGGCGTTTTGCAGATGGATATCGTAGTTCTGGGCTTGATATTGAGCTAATGTCTGACTCGAGAACTGGGAGAGTGTTTGGGGTTGATGCAATTGCTTACTGGCAGGCACGTGTCCCAGTTCCTTGGGTTGATCTTGGTTTATGTTACTCTGAGAGTTATGAGTTTGTGGCAGGTAAGAACCTGCTTGTGGCAGATACAGAATCTGTAAGCCCGGAGAAAGAGTCGAGTGGTTTTGCAGAAGCTTCGGATGAGCAGCCAGCGGCAAAATGTTGTCGATATCTCCAATTTCTGGTGTCACTGGAAAAGCTGTTTGGGAAAGTCCTGTCTGGGGTAAATTCACGGAGTCTAGATCATCTGTACGGTCAGAAAAGTCTTTTTCGCCCACATCCGGCAGCTTGGGGCTCGAGTAGCCCTTGACAATGTTAGAAGCGTTGTTTGTGACCCGTTTGAGGGTTTTGGTGAAGAGCCTGGTGAGGGTTTGGTTCTTATCGTCTTGAGGATCTGGGATGAATGGGAACGACACAAAGTCACCAGATTGTGGTTGTTCGAGTCCCAGAGAAAGCTTGGGAGTTTGTGGGCCAGCCACGGACGTACTTTGGGAGGTATCGGCAATGCCATTGGTACTAGGAGGGTCGGTGAAGGATACCGGGGGGGCTAGCTTAGAGTCCACCATGCGCGTGTAGAAGATATTCGCGACGGCGTTTTGCTGCCACGGGCCTGCCAATCTATCACAAACTACCACGACACTGGCACAAAATTCCCCGTGCGAAACATCCATACTCTCGTCTCGGCGTCCCGTTAATCGTGTCCCAGTAAACTGAACACCTACAAGTTCACATTCTTAGTGTTCACAACTTAACACTCAACTTCTTCAATCATAGCACATAATCAGTGGCGAGGAAATTTTCCCTCTTCCACTTGTGACTTTATATACTCTACTCGCTCTCCGGATCTACTATTATCTCACTAGAACTACATTCCACTCACTACTCTACAACCTATCACCTCAAGCCCATGAACCGCTATTTCCTCCGTCACTTTCTCGCCTTGGTTCCTCGTTCTTATTCACTACGGTGTCGATACTTAGTCAAAACACTTTCGTTGCACCTCCACGCTCTCCCACCATTTCCAGTGTCCAACTCAACTCGCGTATTCGTAGTGGATTTCATTGTCGTAGTTTGATCAATTCGCGCCCAAACTCCCGTTGATTTTTCACTCACTTCCTAACACCTCAAATCAAGAGGATCGTGATACACTCACCATAAACACACACCCACGTACTTCCCAGCAAGTTCCCTTCACACACACACCTCACACACCCTTTGTATCGTCCTCAAAACATCTAAGATTCACCGAACATGTCTGGTGATGGATTACAAAGACGTCGTGGTGGTAAAGCCTCAACAGTTACCAGAAGAAACTCCGATTCATTTGATAATGATGATGTTGTGAATGACCATAAGATCGGAATCGATGACAAAGACATCCAGGATCGTGCAGAATTAAAACTCCCTCTACTCACATTAATGGAAGAAGTGTTATTGATTGGTTTGAAAGATAAAGAAGGATACCTTTCCTTTTGGAATGATAATATCAGTTATGCATTAAGAGGATGTATATTATTAGAATTGGCATTCCGTAAAAAAATCACTCTCGTGAACGACCCTGCCAGAAGAAGATTCGAGTTGGCAGATAGGTTGGTTGAGGTGATTGATACCGAACCAACAGGAGAAGTTTTACTTGATGAAGCTCTTCAAATAATGAAAAACGATGAATCTCATTTATCGGTTACAAACTGGATAGACTTATTATCTGGAGAGACCTGGAATTTGATGAAAATAAACTATCAATTGAAACAAGTCAGAGAAAGATTGGCCAAAGGTTTGGTTGATAAGGGGATCTTAAGAACCGAAAGAAAGAACTTTTTCTTATTCGATATGGCAACTCACCCCGTTGCTGATAAGTTATCGAAAGAGTTCATCAAAAACAGGCTTTTGGCTTTCTTAACTTCAAGAAACGTGGAATTCGACCAAATCTCAAATGACCAGTTTCCTTCCTCCACTTCTTTCAAGTATTTAAGAAGTATTGCTTTGGTATGTGGTTCATACGCTGCCAACGTCTTAGAAAATGTTCTACTCTCTCTCAACTATAACAAGAGAGATCAAGCTTTTGCTAGAGCCGATGAATTATTGAATGATTATTCCGATTTTCCTTTCAACTCTTCTCACGCTAGTCCCTTGGGAGTTGGGTTGAATTTAGGTCAAGAAATCTCCGACGAAATCGATAAGGATTCCACTGGTGAATTACAGCTAGAACTCATAGCGGCAGTGTTGAGTGTTTTCGCCAAGATGGATTCAATTTTATAATAATGTACATTCATAGCTTATTTCATGCTCAGCTTCTTGACTCTTTTACAATGTTACCAAAGGCCCTCACGGCCTCGTTGTTTCTATCTCCAGCAGAGTCCCAGAAAAAGCCTCCTGCGAGCCCGTGGGAATTCACATATGCAGCTTTGGCCTTTATGCTTTGGACATTATCATACACAACTAAATTTTTTGTGGATGAGTCGTAGCAGAAAGCTCCCACTTTTCGGTGGTCGAAGTGATCCTTTCCAATGGGGAGGTTCTTATACTCCACTATTCCCTCATCGCTGATGCTGTTCTTGTCAAATTGGGAGCCGACCATCGGTGCCGAGACTCCTCCGAATTTCCTGCCATACAACGGCATTCCAAGTAAAATCTTACTTCCACTGGCACCCCTCGAGATATATGATCTAACGACTCCGTCTGCGTTCAATGAATTGCCACCGTTGTGTTCGTACAAGTTCGAGTGGTATCCTGTAACGCTACTCCATCCACTTCCGTTGAAATCATAGCACATCAAGTTCCACAAATCCAAAAGATTATCCAACTTTGGTATATCTAATTGGGCAATATTTTCCTCCGAGGCTGGAACTGCAGCAGACAAGATCATTCCTGGACCCTCGAAGTCGAGTTTGGCTCTCAATTGAGCGAGTAAGTACGTCAATTGTTTGGACTGAGCCGGATTTTTGGGGTACTCCCAGTCGATATCGATCCCGTCAAATCCGTGGAGTTTCACCAAATCAACGCTGCTTTTCACAAAAACATCTATGAGCCTCCTATCTTTGGTAACAGCCTCAAAAGCGCCGTCTGTGCCCCATCCTCCTATCGATAGCGACACTTTTAGGTGTGGATATAAATGCTTGAGCTGCTGGAACTGGGCCACCACGCCCTTGACTTTCTTCTCTGGGCTCAATGGCGACTGTAGTGGAACCTCCAAGTCTCCCCAGGAATCCAGGAACAGCACAGCGCCTGTTTTGGGGTCAAAGGTAAGAAATGCAAAAAACACATGGTCCACCACTCCATAATCGATATCAGTTGGAAAATGTTTCCTTTCGTAGATCAGCCAATTAGAGAAGTACACAGCCACTTTTCGTGGATGGTGGTTCTGTGTGGCTACTTGCGGCCCCTGTGAGCCATCGTGGTGAGAGTTGTGATGAATATGTCCTTTGAATAGCTTTCCAAGAACCATGTTCTTTTTCGCAAATTTCACAAACATAGTAGTGCACTAAGTTCACCGAGGACCCTTGAGCAGATTAAATTCAATTCCGATAAAAAACTGCTCGAACAAAGCCACACGTGTACCCAATATATACGCTTCTACACATACCAACAGGCATGAAATTTGGGAATTTTGTACTCTCCTTACATCATACTATCATTTCTTGTAGGTAACTAGAAACGCACTGATTGAATTCGCACCCATTATGACTTCGTACTTGGAATCTCAGGTGGACGTGATTCCATCCCAAGTGCCTCCACAAACTCCAGTATACAAGGATGACTGTATGTACAGCTTTGACACTGCTGAGAACAACCCACTAGGGCTTGATGTGTGCCTTTTGTGCTTCAGAGCCTACTCCAGAAGCAGTACCAATTACACTGCTCAGCACACAAATGATTCTGGCCACCGGTTATACCTCAACATCAAAAAGACCAAGAAACCTGAAACAGTGCCAAAGCCCAGCACCAATGACGAAGATAGCACTGAGAGGCATCAGAAAATGGCTCGTCTCGAAATCAAGGAGTATAAGGAAGAGGAAGTATACGATATTACCTACCAAATCTATAGTTCTGAGACTGACCAATTGTACCCATTGGAAACCTGTCCTGCTAAATTTGCTGGCCTCGTGGAAAGTATAATCAATGCAGATTCGTCTGTTAGGAAGGAAGAGATCAAAGCTTGGGAACAAGAAATCGTTCCCTGTGAGCACTCCATTGAAGTACAAAGGCTTGCGACCCAGCTTCCAGATCTTTCAAAATGCACACAGTGTGAATTGAAGGAGAATCTTTGGATCTGTCTCCACTGCGGAGCTTTAGGGTGCGGCAGACAACAGTACGGATCCACAATTCCAGGAAACTCTCATGCTTTGAAGCACTTTGAGCTCGCTGAGCATCCCGTAGCCGTGAAACTAGGGTCGCTTTCAGCCACCGACAAAGACAACTACGACGCATACTGTTACAAGTGTAATGATGAGGTCAAAGTGCCTGAGCTTGTTGAAATTCTCCAGTCTTACGGAATAGATTTGGATAAAACGGTCAAAACCGAAAAGAACTTGACTGAAATCAATTTGGATCAGAATTTGAACTGGCAGTTCCAGCTTGACGGCAAAGATGGCCAAAAGCTCGAGCCCATCTTTGGATCTAATCTTACCGGTCTTTTGAACCTCGGAAACTCTTGTTATTTGAATTCTGTGGTACAAGCATTGTTCGACTTGGACTCTTTTAAACACTTTTTTGCCAACCAGCAATTCCCAAAGTACGACAGCACCCCAGACCCTTCAAAAGACTTGTTGAGTCAACTCTTGAAGTTATACGATGGACTCACATCCGGCAGGTACTCAAAGCCTGGGAGCGATAAGGGTGACGATTACCAGCTCGGTATCAAACCCAGCATGTTCAAGGCATTGATCGGAGAAGACCACGAGGAGTTCAGAACAAACAGACAACAAGATGCATACGAATTCTTGACCTACTTACTTGATAAAGTCGACTCCAAGTTGGGGCTTGAACCAACTGAGCACTTCAAGTTCCTCATGTCCACTGCAGTGTCATGCACTGCTTGCAGTAAGGGAACGGTATCCGAGGAGCTCTTAGACTCTATTGCTGTGGATGTGGACAACACAGTGATTGGTACTGACGAAGATGGCACGAAGATATACTCTCCAGTAGAACTCGCAGATGGACTCAAGAAATTCTGTGAAAGCGAGGTTATCGATGGATACAAGTGTGAAAAGTGTGGAACTACGTCGTCAGCGATAAGAACAAGCACATTCAAGACATTCCCCGACGTGTTGATCGTGAATGCCAAAAGAATCACCTTAGAAAATTGGGTGCCTGTCAAGATCGAAACCCCAATCAAGGTCCCCGAAAGTCTCGAGTTGGCCGACCTCAAGACAGAATTAGACCCAAACTTGGAGGTCGTGGGAGAAGGAGACGCCGAAGACGACAAATTCAAGCCCAACCAGGAAGCGTTGAACAATCTTCTATTGATGGGATTCCCCGAACCCAGAAGTATCAAGGCCTTATACAAAACAGGTAATTCCAATATGGAAGACGCCATGAACTGGATTTTTGCACACATGGATGATCCCGACATTGACGAGCCATTGGTGATTGAAAACACCCACGAATCTACACAATCTGTCAGTGCTGAGGCCATTGAGAACTTGAGTGCTATGGGATTCAGCGCCCAGCTTTCCAAAAAAGCGCTCTTGCTCAACAACAGCGATCCCAACCAAGCAGTGGAGTGGTTGTTCGCCAACCCAGATGACGATGGGGTGATTGAAGAGGCTGCCGAACCTGCTTCCATTGATTTGGCCTCGCAACGCAAAAACCTCAAGCAAAAGCTCAGTGCCACAAAATCATCTTACCGGATCAAATCTATCGTTTGCCATAAAGGAGCATCTCCACACACAGGCCACTATGTTGTTTACATCCGCAAGGAAATCGACGGCGTCGTGCAGTGGGTTTTGTTCAATGACGAAAAAGTGGTGATATGCGACGAGCTGTCAATCGCAGAAATGGAGAAAACCGGCTACATCTACATTTTTGAAAGTGTATAGAGAGACGTCCTACTTACGTGCCGTGCCTTAAAAGTCATACTACCTTGAACGTCGTACCATACACGTGCCGTACGTAAATAGTTGCATGCATAAATTCTAAACAAGGGCCGTTCGTTAAGTGCTGCATAGTGTGGTTGACTCATTGTGCGATGAGCCAAATATGACCACAAATATTTTTCAACTTGTCAGAAACTTGAAGGTTCCGAGAACACGATATTATAGTAAAAAAATGTTCATTCAAAACCCCCATCTCGGAGACAGATCCCGCTTGGAAGATTGGAGAAGTATGTTTCATCCCCAAAAATACCCGATAATCAGCCAATAAACGGCGTCGTAAACGTAATTGAGAATACTAACAGGTTTAGTCAGTGGATACGATCCTTTAACTGCTCCAGATTTACTTCAACACGAGCTCCCATTGGACGAAACAAACAAGAAGGTCATTCTCGAAGGTAGAGAAAGCACGTGTGATATCTTGAATGGAAAAGACGACAGGTTGGTCGTGGTTATTGGTCCATGTTCCATTCACGATCCAAAAGCTGCTTTGGATTATGCCGACAGATTATACAAACAAGCACAAAAATACAAGGGCGAACTTCATATTGTCATGAGAGCCTACTTGGAAAAGCCTAGAACCACCGTTGGTTGGAAAGGTTTGATCAACGATCCCGAAATCGATGGATCTTTCCAAATTAATAAAGGTTTAAGAATAGCTAGAAGCTTATTCGTGGACTTGACCAAAAAACTTCCTATTGCAGGAGAAATGTTGGATACTATCTCTCCTCAATTCTTGTCTGATATCTTCAGTGTAGGTGCCATTGGTGCTAGAACCACTGAATCTCAATTACACAGAGAATTGGCCTCAGGTTTATCCTTCCCTGTTGGATTCAAAAATGGTACTGACGGTACTTTGGGAGTTGCAGTAGATGCTATGAGAGCTGCTGCTCACCCTCACCACTTCTTGTCAGTCACAAAGCCAGGTGTGGTTGCCATTGTTGGAACTGAAGGTAACAAAGACTGTTTCGTGATTTTAAGAGGTGGTAAAAAAGGTACCAATTACGACGAAGAATCAGTCAACGAGACCGAAGCCGTGTTAAGAAAGGCCAACATAATGTCGGACGAACAACCTGGTCCAAGAATCATGGTTGACTGTTCTCACGGAAACTCCAATAAAAACCACAAAAACCAACCTTTGGTGGCTGCTTGTGTGGCAGACCAATTAAGAAAGGGTAACAGAAGTATCTGTGGTTTGATGATTGAATCCAACATCGAAGAAGGTAGACAAGATGTTCCTCCTTTGGATCAAGGTGGAAAAGATGCTTTGAAATATGGTTGTTCCATCACCGATGCTTGTATTGGATGGGATGATACTGAAGAAGTGTTAAAAGTATTGGCAGATGCCGTCAAAGCTAGAAGAGAGTTGTAATCATATATTCGTAAATAGTTTGGGATTGTGTTTCCCCTTTATGTACACTTTTTTCTGGTCTTTCTAGTCACTTATGCTTCGTCAAATAACATCTTGATCTCTTCTATTCTATTTTTCCGTTTTTCTTCTTCTTCTAATGCAACCACTTCTCCCAACTCCTTTTTCCGTTGCTGGATTTTAAGCATGTTGATCTCTATACTGTTGTTCATTATAAATCGAACCACTTGCACGCTTTTCTCCTGTCCGATTCTGTGTAGTCTATCAATGGCCTGATCTTCAATACTAGGACTCCACCACGGATCCATCATAAATGCACGGCTTGCGGTGGTAAGATTGAGTCCTACTCCCCCAGCTTTCAAAGAAAGAAGTAGAACGGTTAGTTGTGAATGCTGAGAAGACTTGTTGAAATCTTCCAAAAGCTTTTGACGTTTGACTTCACTGAGTCTTCCATCAAACTTGAGACACCGAACGTTTTTGTCTCCTATTTGTAAGCTCAATTCATTCTCGATGATATCCAAGTATGAACTAAACTGGGAGAATACAATGATAGGCTCGTTGAGTTTCTGATCTTTCAAGGTAACGATATGGTTTATGAGGGCTTGCACCTTGGATGAAACTTTGGAAGGGTCATACCAATAAAGATCGAAACGGAAATCCTCATCGACTTCTTTTCCAGTGTGGAATAAATACTCCTTTTTGGACGTCACTTTATCTCTAACCTTGAAGATCTTGTACAAAGAAATACTTGCTCTACAATTAGGGCAGCTATTTCCAGTGCCACTGGCGGTTTGAAATTGAATGTGCTCGAGCAAGCAGTTCAAGCAAAATTGGTGTTTGCATGTAGTGATGGCCATTTCTGTACGGTCTATTGGACACTTCGTACAAATGGAGCAATCTGCTCCTTCAATATCAAGACCCTCATACAATGAGTATTTTGACTTGATCATTTCGGAGTGGTCGACGAACTTGTCGCCTTCATCATGTAGAATCTCTTCCACCTTGGCCTTTTCTTCCTCGTTCAAATCTTCAGCGAGGAGCTCTTCATCCATCTCAGTAACAAGGTTCTTGATTAAATCCTGGTGGCAGCATATTTGACGAAGTCGAAGAATCTGCGTCAATATCTGACTATACTTCTTGAGAAGTTCACCAGAGTCAAGGTTTGCTCTGAATTGCCTATAAGCTTTATCTTTGAACCAAGAATAGAGTCTTGACTCTCTGTCGTTGAAGTCGATATGCTCTATGACCACTTCTTTTGGAGGTAGTTCCACGAGTGGTTTACCATCTTTTGACTTCATATTCTTGGTTCTACGCAAGAAGATGGGCTCCAAAATGGTCTTTATGACATCCAATGTTTGCTTCACCTGTTTCTGTTCGAAAGGTAGGGTAATGAACATCTTCCAGTATGAGAAGTTATTCCATGGTTCCAATTCGAGAAACTTGACTATGGAATATAGATCGTCAAGTCTGTTAATGATTGGAGTACCAGTGAGAACCCATTTTCGACTCAGTTCCAATTCGAAAATGGCTCTGGAGGTTTTGTTGGTTCGATTCCTTATCTGGTGTCCTTCATCGATGATAATTCGAAAGAACTTGACAGAATAAAGTCCGGTTTTCGGTAACAGCCCATCTGAGAGTCTGCGACCTTCAATCTTGTTATACTCACTCAACACGGTTCCGTATGTGGTTACCACCATGATGGGAATATGCTTAGTTTTGTTCACTAAAAGCGACGACAAATTCACCACTGACTGCTGGCCATAATAGACGATACACTTATGGTTGGGATTATTATTGACCTTATCGAACTCTTTCTTCCATTGTGATAAAAGTGACATTGGTACAATAACCAACGTGGTTTGGCTTGCATAGTCCGACACATCTTTGAAACTACTCCGTATATCATAAGGAACGGAATTGATGAGGGCCAACGTGGAGATGGTTTTTCCCAATCCCATTTCATCCGCTAGGATTCCTCCTTTTATGACAGACTTAATGAGTGGTTTATTCAAAGAGAGCTCTCCCGAATACATATTTCCATAGAAGTACTTCTCTTCAGTGCCATCATTGGCCAGAGGCCACTTGAAGGTCTTCCACAACGGATTCATGACCCCCTCGTCCATTTGCTCAATCTCGTCGATGGATTGCAGAGACGATATATCGTCCTCAGACGTGGTAAGCATTTTCAACACATCATACTCCTTCTCTCTGGCCAACATCCACGACAATCCAAGCTTCTGGTATCCTCTCAACTCGATCTTGAAGTTCTCCAGAGGAGGACGGGTTGTTTCAGGTAACCCACTGAGCATCTCTGCCTGTTGATTTTCTGAATAGAAAGTCTGGAGTTGGTCTAGACTTAACTCATCGGTTCCGCCCTCCACATTTTCCTCTTCGATGACTTCCACGTCGTCCACATCAACCACTTGTGGATACTGAGTGGCCATAATTTCCTTGTTGTCTTTGAATTTGACAGACTTGACTTGGAGCCTAACAAAGAGCCTGGAAATGGCCAACTGTCTTAATTTCATTGACGTTTCGGCTTCAGTTTCGACTCCGAAATTGAATTTGGGTTTTCTATTGGAGCCCTTCACAAGATCCAACTCGTTCCCGGCGCTTCGCCACGTGAATGCATTTTCCTTGAGGTACCAGTCTATTTTCACATAGAACCCGTCTCCTATAGATAACCGTTTTTTCGTCTCTACAGCCACCGAAACCTCACAGTACACCAAATCCAAATCAAGTAGTGGAGCCAATATCCGGGTGATGTCTTCTTTGAGACGGCCGATTTCTCGTTCGTCTTCTATCGTATCAGAGGGAGAAGTGTATAATCTCACGACTGCCAGCTCCGACTTTTTCTTCGTGACTTTGGGCTTGAGACTTCGTATAGACATCTTCTTCATATACGGAAGTGGACGTGGGTACGGACGCGTGGCAAACGCGTCTACCACCAAACTGCCCAAGTATCTTTTCCAGAAATCGTCTTGTGGGTTTGACTTGAAAGGAGAGCTAGGCTCTTTTGGAGGCGCCTCAAACGCGTGTTTCTTGTACGCAAAGGGGAGCTGAACACCCCGTGATCGTTTACGCTTGGGGTTGTTTGTGAGCAGAATCGGGGGAATGACTTTGGCACTGGGTTGCTCTGAAGCCAGTAAATGGAAATCAATGGCCAGAAGTAGCGGTTCGTGCAGGTTTTTGAACTGAGTGTAGAGTGTGTGAATCTTGGAGTCCGGGAGGTCGCCTAGCACGGCCGTGAGCGACGATTTGAAGGATTTAAACGCCTCTACACTCACATCAACTTCCATTTGCAGCTCATCAGTACGCGACGAGTTGAGTGTGTTTGAAGCAGACATTTTTGTTGGTGAAAGCGTGTCATCGTCGCTATCTTCCACAAATAGGGGCTCTACACTCGCAGGTGGATCAGCATCGGCCTTTGGCCCACCCGCAGAGTCTCGTTGTGCAATAAAAGACAGGAAGTACGGTACCTTCATAGTGCGAGTGAGTGACAATTCGATGCGATTATACTATATTACAATGCTCAGCTTAGCCAAGCTGCGATGACTACCCAAATATGTACCGTTGGAATATAGTTGTAATGCAGTTGGAATACAGTGGGAGTGTGGCTCCCATGTGTCAACTAGATTACCAAACAGTCTTCTTGTAGCATTCCCAGTTCTTGAGCTGGATCGATATTTCTGGCTTGATACCACTGCTCCACAGCATGAGTGTTGAGATAAAGCTGGGAACTGGACTTTAGATGCCTATTTTCTAGAACTTCCATGTACTCGAGGGTCATGAGAATGTCTTCTTTGCGATATCCGGTGGCATTAGCAATATCAGCTAGTCGGAACTGGTGTCGTATCTGAATTAATACGCTTCCTAGTTTACGAGCCCAGTAGTTCAAGTAGGTGACTCTACCATAAGGAGATAACGGCAACTCCGGCCCACTGAAGTATTGGCCTGGGGTCACACGTGCCAAGGCATACAGAAAGTCAATCAAAAGAGACCCCAAATGTTTCCTTTGGTAAGGTGGAAACACGCATATACACGCAAGGTTGTTATTACCGTCCCACAGAACCCGTTCTTTCGAGAAAAAGCCCATGGGCTTAAAGTTGGGCACCTGGCTGTTGTTTTTGACCATGTCGTTATCATCAAATCCGTAAACCACGTAAAACTCATATTGTTCGAGGTGATAGTACACGGACTTATCGTCGAGGAAAAGTTTCCCAAATAAGCACAAGTTCTGGCAAAACAACTCCGACGCGTATCCACGGACCCTACGTATCACAAACGGGGTCTCGTCGTCTCTATATACCAATTCTCCGATGTAGGGCACCTCGGTATTCATGTCACACACCACTCGATGGGTGTTCATGAGCACGTGATCCGAGCTATACTTGAAGCAGTATTCACATACGTATAGGGTGTCAAGCCATAGATACTTTTGTGGAGTCTGTTCGTGTTTCTGGTGGTCTGGTGCCGTTTTTGAGGAGTTTGTGGGTTTGTGAGTCTTCGACTCATTAAGGTGTTTCGATTGACTGGCGCCGATTCCCAAGTTCCCGGCCCCGTCGAAGTATGCAGCATTGCCGTACCACGGCGTAAGTGTGTAGTTACCGAACTGAACGGTGTTTATATTGGATTTCTTCATCACTCCGTACTTATCTAGCTCCAACTTGGGCTTTTTGAGAGACCCAGGTGCCGTTTTTTTGGTGTTGATCCCATTGTTCTTGTTTCTGCCTGACACAGAACCATAGCTCCTGGTGCCTGTGTTATTGTCTGTTCCTCCGTCGGGTTCACCACTTTGTAGTCCCGTCACTACTGGAAGTGACATTTGCAAACCGCGTCTCGAATTTTTTCTTCCAAAACTCACTCAATGCCACCAAAAGGATGGAGAAAAAACGCTGATGGGTCGTACCCAATTCCCAATAAAGACGCCGAAATAACGTCCATAGATGAGATCCTCTTCCCCAGAACAGTGGTGCAGCGATTGGTCAAGGATTTACTAGCCTCCACCGACGACGCCAATATGCTTCTCGCAAAAGACTCTTTGACTGCCATTCAAAGAAGCGCTACTGTATTCGTTTCTCACGTGTTTTTCCATGCTCGAATCTCCAGTAAGGATAACTTGCGTAAGGTGATAAACGCCCAAGACGTTCTCACGGCCGTGGAAAAGGCGGGATTTCTGGGGTTTCTACCGGAATTGAAACTGAAGCTCGCGTCTTTTGAAGCAGCCACAAATGCCAAAAAAAGCGCCAAAAATGGTCTGAAAGTCGACACAGAAGACCCAGATAATAACACACGTGGTATAAGCGTGGATATAAACGACTACCAGTCCAACGTGAAAGCTAAGGCCGACCTGGAAGCCAAGAACGACCGTATCAAAATCCTCAAAGGGAACCAATCGCAGCTGGTGGATGTCACACACAACGACTCCGAAGATGAAACCGGCCACGAAGATGGCCACGACGACGAGACCCATGAAGATGATCAAGAGGACACTGAAATGTTGCCAGAGGGAGACGACACCGAAGAGGCAGTGGAAGCTAATCCTATTGCCCAATCTCAAGCTGAACAAAAGGAATTGGAGGGCGAAGAAGCCGAGGAGGTACAAGTTAACGATGCAAACGAGGATGAAGACGACCCAGAGAACGAATGATTCAGGTAAGCAACTGACTACTCTGTGATTTAGTATGCAAGTATAATTTGACTATATGCAATTAAGTGCTCAATAGAGCAGATGGAACGAACTGAATAATAAATACGTCTGGCCACAAACATCCTGGCCCCAAAACCCTCCTCCTGGCCCCAAAACCCTCAATGATCCGGTCAACGGCGACAACGGCCCATGAATGGAAACCCACATACAGCTCCGGCCACAAAATACACCACTACCAAACCAATAAGGA
Organism: Yamadazyma siamensis; assembly: GCA_030581535.1. Classification (NCBI taxonomy): domain Eukaryota; kingdom Fungi; phylum Ascomycota; class Pichiomycetes; order Serinales; family Debaryomycetaceae; genus Yamadazyma; species Yamadazyma siamensis. The sequence goes on along the minus strand of JAKTTO010000030.1, from coordinate 72,643 downwards.
CACCCACAATGTACATGCGTGTGTTGCTCAACCACATTCTTCTTTTGATGTACTGTGCCCTTTTATGGAACACCAGCGACGAGTTGGTGAGGCGGTCGGTTTGATCGACCAACAGATTGATTTTGTCGCCTCGATTCATGAGTTTGGAGATGTTGTCAAGCATCAAATGTCTGACTTCTTCTACTTCTTCATTGACCAACACCAAACTTTGGGGACTGATGATCTCGCCTATTTCGGCTTCTTCGTCTCTATTGATGGCTCCATAGTTATAAGGCTTCTGATTAGTTCCATAATTCATTTCCTCAAATTTGATGATCTGGTTCATGTATAACTTGAATTCGCCCAACTTGTTCTTTTTATCGGCCTCTCCCGCAGAGTCGACGTCTTGTTTGAACTCGATGTACTTATCCATGATCTTCTTTAATATCGATAAAATTAACGGCTTGTTCATTTGAGCATGTGCAATGGAAACCACCGTTATCAAGTCGTTACTTCCGTCAGCGTTGTTCAACACCTTCTTGATGAAATATATAGCCAATTCTATGTTCTCTCTAATGTTCACGAGTGGAACTGAGCCTATGAGCGTTTTACTGGCATTGATCAATCCTAGCTCCAGAGCAAGCACCTCTGAGAAATTAATGTTAGCCAACCCATGAACCAATTGGAAGTTTTCACACGAGTAGAGAGTGGTGGCATTCTTTGTCAACGTGGTATGAATCACTGTTATGTTAGTATTCACCCCAGTCTCTGCTTAATCATATACTTACAATGCTTATGGTAGTCTGGTTTATTCATGATATACGAAATGCGAAATCATTTGTGAATTGTAAGTGCGAGTAAAAAGAGTAACCAAACACTTTCAGGAATGGGAAAGTACAGGAAGAGGTTCAATGAGAAGGCTCGGTCGGGGATGCTTGCTAAGCAGGCGAACCTCAAAAGAGCCAGAAACAAAGCATATTTCAGACAACTCCAGGGAGAAGATGGAGTTGAGAAAAGTGGTGATGACATTCGAGATGAGGTTGATGAGCCTCAGGATCCCAATGCCGAAATCCTCAAACCAATGACTCAAGAAGAGAGGGAACAACGCAAGAGGGCTTTGGAGCAACAGTTGTATTCTATGAACGAAAAGGAATCAAAAATGTCCAAGAACAAGCGAAAGAGATTGGATAAGTATATCGAGCACCAGCTTAAGAGAGAAGAGAAGAAAGTTCTTTTGGAAAAGTTGTCCCACACGAAATTCGACACTTCTCAATTGACATCGCTGAAGAACCTTGGTAAAGGGAAACAGACCAAAAAAGAAGAAATGATAGAGGCATTGGAGTTGGAAAAGCAGGGCCGAGGTGATGACAGAACAAAAGACATTTTATACGAACAACGGGAGGTCAAAGACTGGGACGAGTTCTACAACAGTGATAATGACGTGGACAGTGATACGGAGACCAAACTTCAGGGAAATGCCGGCACTACAGTAGCCAGTAACGACAAAAATAAAAGTGAGGACGAAAGTTACACAAAACCGTTTGTGGATGAACACAAAAGCACATTCATAGATAATAGGCCTGCTAAATTCGGAGGATTAGGAACCGGATTTGGGTTTAATAACATTCAAACTGTGAACAAAACCAAGAGTACTGGCAAGCCAAAGTACAGTTGGAGAATGAAGATTGAAGCAGAGGAGAAGAAGAAACAGGCTGCTGAAGAGGAGGATGATTTTGCAAGCACTGATGACGAGGAAGAGCAGGAAAGCGAAGGTGACGAGGAAGATGACGGAGATTCCAGCGCAGAAGAAATGGAGGTGGCTCAGGAAAATGGCGAGGGTATTGAAGAAGATGAGGACTCCCTTGAGGACAATTCGTCCGAGCCCTCAGACTCAGATGAGGACTCAGATCCAGAAGACTCAGATCCAGAAGACTCAGATTCAGAGAACTCGGATCCAGAGGAGCCAAGGCTATCTAAGCTCAAACCCAAGCACTCATCAACAGCTGCCTCCTTCAAACAATGGGCAGAAGAACAAGTCAAGAAGATCGAAGGACGTCAGGAAATGGTGTTGCCCGAACTTCCAGAGCATATAAAAAAGCAGTACGCACAACCAAATGTTCGTGAAGAAGACGTGGATCACAGCAGTGACGAAGAAGGGTATATCGCCATCAACAAAGAAAGCCAGAGAAAAGCTTACTTTGTAGAAGTGGAGCGCAGTGAGGAGGTACAAAGCGCCAGAATCCAATTGCCTGTGTACGGAGAAGAGCACAAAATCATGGAAGCAATCTACCACCACGACTGTATAGTCTTATGCGGAGAGACAGGTTCCGGTAAAACCACCCAAGTTCCACAGTTTCTCTACGAAGCCGGATTTGGAAGTGTCGACTCTCCTTTCCCTGGTATGATTGGAATCACTCAACCCAGAAGAGTCGCTGCTGTTTCTATGGCAAATAGAGTGAAACAGGAGCTTGGCAACCATGGTCACAGAGTTGGGTATCAAATCAGATTTGACTCTCGAATCAAGGACGAGGGAACTAAGGACGGTACAGCAATGAAGTTCATGACCGATGGGGTTCTCCTCCGAGAAATGATGTCCGATTTTCTTCTCAATAAGTATTCAGCCATTGTGATTGACGAAGCCCACGAGAGAAACATCAACACAGACATTCTCATTGGAATGCTCAGTAGAATCCTCAAACTTCGAAGCAAACTCCACAAACAGGATCTGCTGAAAAAACCGTTAAAGTTAATCATCATGTCTGCGACACTCCGAGTTTCTGACTTCTCCGAAAACTCAACCTTGTTCAAAACTCCACCTCCCATTATCAATGTATCGGCTAGACAGTATCCTGTGAGTGTCCATTTTAGTAAGCACACTCCATATGACTACCAAGAAGAAGCATTCAAAAAAGCATGTAAGATCCACCAGAGGCTTCCTCCCGGAGGAATTCTCATCTTCATGACTGGTCAAGCAGAAATCACCCATATGGTCAAGAGACTCAAAAAGGAGTTCCCTTTCGCAAAGAATAAAGGCCATTCTAAAGACAACGACATCACCACCATCGCAGACTCCAAGAATGTGGATTTGGAAGCTGAAGAAGTAGACTTGGGAGCGAAACGCACGTTGGAAGGTGAGGAAGTTGACGATTATCACGAAGACAGCGAAGATGAAGAGGGATTTGAGGAGTCTCTAGAATCTCACCAATCCCCAACGGACCCCCTTCATGTTCTACCATTATACTCTATCCTTCCCACAAATCAGCAGATGAAGGTCTTCGAAGAGCCTCCAGCAGGAAGCAGAATGTGCATTGTTGCTACCAATGTGGCCGAAACATCGTTAACGATTCCAGGTATCCGGTACGTCATAGATTGCGGTAGATCTAAGGAGAGAAAGTATAACAAAGACACAGATGTCCAGTCCTTCGAAGTCGAATGGGTATCCAAGGCCTCTGCAGACCAAAGAGCTGGAAGAGCTGGTAGAACAGGACCAGGACATTGTTATAGGTTATTTTCATCTGCAGTGTACGAAGACTTTTTCGCTCAGTTCAGTGATCCAGAGATTCTTCGAACTCCTGTGGAAAGTACCACATTACTGATGAAAAGCATGGGAATTGGCCATGTGGTCAACTTCCCGTTCCCCACTCCTCCAGATAGGCAATCTCTTGCTAATGCTGAGAGAGTTTTGAGTGCCATCGGAGCTCTTGGAGCAGATTCCAATATCACCACATTAGGAAGGGCCATGTCTCATTTCCCTTTGACACCAAGATTCGCCAAAATCTTGATTGTTGGGAACCAGAAGGGATGTCTTCCATATATCATTGCACTTGTGTCTGCTTTGACCGTCGGAGACCCATTTATTGGTGAACAAGAAATTACCCAAACAGAAAGTTTTGAGGCAAGCTCAGACGAGCAAAAGAAACAGAAACTCGCACAATTCCGTCGTAGCAGGAGTCAGTTCGGTAAGCTTGGTAGCTCCAGCGACGCATTGTGTTTGCTTTCAGTGGTGTGTGCTTACGATCACGTTCCCAAAGATAATCAAGACTCTTTTCTCACTCAAAACTTCTTGAGGCCCAGAGTCATGAAAGAGATCAGTCAGCTCCGAAGGCAAATCACCTACATTGTGAAGATTAACACCAAGCTGGAGTCCATTGCTGCCAGTCTTGAGTCCAATGAGTTCAAGCTCGGAGTTCCAACTGAGAAACAAGTGCAAGCCATAAAACAAATTATTGCATCAGGCTTCATCGATCAGATTTCTATCAAGGCCGAACTCATTTCCAGCGAAGTCCCTTCCAGTAAGAATATCGGGATCACTAGTGTGCCGTATCTGATTCTCCATCCTTCCATCCACAACTCCGAGTCGCCGTATGTGTACATTCATCCCAATTCCGTGGTTGCAAATTCCGGAAGCTGTCCTGACATGCTAGTTTACCAGTTGTTGAATGCCAGTAAAAATGCCGAAGGAGAAACTTCCCGGGTCCGAATGAAGTTGTTGGTGGATATCAACGGTAAGCAATTGGCAAATATTGCCAAAGGAACACCTTTATTGAGCTATTCCAAGCCTTTGGGCAACAAGTATGCTCCAAAGATGCTTTCCTCTTCGGAAAGAGAAGCGTATGTGATTCCTAGATACGGAGCCAATGTTGGTTCCGGTGGTGTTGGATGGGACTTACCGGTTGTACGGGTCATTCAACAGAAAAAGAACGGCCAATGGGTGAATAAGTAGATATTTACGCAGGCTTAAGTAATACCAAAACAAGTAATGGAACCGCATCATCGGCTACACTGGGACCACCGCACTATACTCACAGCACGAGTTCCATGCTTCCTGTTGAGTTTCAGCCCTGTGCACCTCCACGTACCATAGAATTTCACATATCGTAACAAACTACACAATTACATCAATCATTAAACTACACCAAATCATTTCGCATCGCGCTGTTTATTTACCATGGATTCACCAAGAAAACGGGTCCGAATAAACGATCGAGTCACCCATCTAGGGTCCGATACGGGTTCCCGAAGAACCCAGTCACGAGAGCAAACGCCTGGGTCTCTCATACCAACGGCCATACTTGATCACGCCTCGCAACGGCTTTTCATGGTCTCATTCTTTGTACTCATTCAAGCGTGGAAAATATATGATATAGTCGCTTTGAACAGTGGCACCGAATCGCAGGTTTCATCAATACAGCGAGTGTACTTCGTGTTGAAGTACCTCTTGGTGGACGGAGCATACTTGTGGTTCCTCCCAATATTAAATATACCATATCTTTCATACTCTCCATTGGTGACTTTATTATTGACATTGGTGCTCAATTTACTCAATATTGTACTTGCAAGCCACCTTAACTTAACAGTTGCCAGTGCCATAATAGCGCCTTACTTGCGGGTGTGGAAAAGCTCCAAAGAACTCACGATCACCGGTGATTCTATCAATCCTCACTTAATTGACGTGGACGCTCATTTCAAAGGGAAATACACCATCCAGTATCTTCCTGATTCTCTTGCCAAATTCAACGTGTTTGACACGCACTTTGGATGCCAGCATCAGCAAGATGCCAGTGTCTTCAAGATCCCCATAGAGTTCAATACCACTACCGATTTGGCGTACTTAGAGCTCCAGTATACGTCTCCACAAAACCAGGTGTCAAAAATCACCTATAACCAACACGACATCAACAAACTCATAAGTTTGGACTACTCACACTTAAAGAAACATAAACTGTACGTGAAAGATGATTATAGAGTGTTTTACCTCGAAATACCGGTAACAGAACCAGGTGCTTATAAGTTGAGTAAAATCAAAGATCAAAACGGCATAAGCATGCGGTACGTCCAGAAAGAAGTTCTGTTTGTGTACTGCCCCAGCGCCTCCTTCATTGTACCGAAGTTGAAGTCCAATTCCATGGCCAACAAAGTCTGTGTAGGTGCTAAGGTAGATGATTTTTCTATGAAACTCCCACTCCTATCATTCCAGGGAGTCCCACCTCTTCTGGCTGTGATCAGTACGAAGGTGAACGGCAAACCTCACAACAAAATATCAACCGTGGTAGACGTGGAGTCCCTCGAGTCGTTGAAATTGAACTTAACACGCACATTTGCCCATTCCATTACCAGAAATCTGTTGGAACAGGAAGTGTTAAAGAACCCACAATTACTCAATGTCAAACAGTCTAGTACTATTGAATTTCAACTCGTACAGGTGCTGGATTCTTTGGGAAATACCATTAAGTATAACCCGGAAGCAGCCACTTCGGACTTGAGATACTCATTAGACCTTCTCACGAAGCCTTCATTACGTCTTTTGGACATGGATTCTTCCAGGAAACTTTTGGTGGATGGATCCAAAAGCCTCAGTTTCGCCACAAGTAAGAACATCAAGGAACAGTTTCCTATTACTGCTGTTATCGGTTTTGAAAATACCAATTTTACTCACATTTTCAAAGATATTGGCGACTTGCAAAGAGGGTTCCGTGTAACTAAACCCGGTACGTACACTCTTCTCAGTGTCCAAGGAGCTTTCTGTGAATGTGATGTTGATACTAGCAGTGTTACTATCGAGACCGTTCAGCCTCCTTCAGTGGAAATTGCTGCTGATCCTTTGGTAGACAACTGCGTGGGAACGATGGGATACAAGTTTAAATTCAATGCTACTGGGCAATCTCCTTTCTCCGTCCAGTATTCTGTTTATCATAATCTGACTCATGGCCTTAGACCTTTGCCTGCACCAAATGGCAGAAAGTATCGGGTCTTGAAAAGTGACACACCTCGATTTGAGTTCAACTACAAACCACCTAGCGAAGGCAGCTACGTGGTGATGTTTGAATCCATCAAGGACTACAACTACTACGAACGTGCCACGGTTCTAGACAAAAAGAAATACACTTACTCCACTTACTTCAAGCAAAGATCGAAAGCTTCATTTGCTCCAGACTTTGCTCCCAGACCTCATTCATTACAATTGTGTGCAGGGGAATCTTCCGATGCTTCTGTTGCTGTGTTTTTTAAGGGCCACTTTCCTTTTACTTTCGACTATTCGATTGTTGACAAAGCAGGAAAAGCAGTTGAGTCTGTGAAAAATCGAGTAGCGGAAAATGAAAAGTACGAGATTAGTACCCAAAACATCTCAGGTGGTCTCTATCGTGTGATTATATCCAACGTTGTAGATGCTCATCATTGTCCGGCAGACTTCAGTCCACTGGAACAATACGAGATCAATTCTAGATCAGACATCCCAGAGATATCATTCGACTTCAAGCAGGATAAGACGAAGATCCAATTGGTCGAAGGTGAGTTTGCCGAAATTCCTTTGTTGATTCAATCTTCCGCCAGGAGAAATGACGATGTTGTCACTTATGAAGTTACCAACCCAGATTCTGGCCAAACCAAGCAATTCAGCGTCTCTGGCTCCAACAAACTTCGGGTCAAGAACCGAGGTATATACAAATTGACTGCTTTCCAAAACGGAAAGTGTAAAGGTGTGGTATCTGATTCCAAGAGTGTGGAAATATCTTATTTCCCTAGACCTCTGCTTGAAGTAACTTGTCCCGAGGACCAGATAGCATCTTCAACTGACTTGTCCTACAAGTTATTGCCGGGATGTCAGGGATGTCGAAGAACAGCTCAGCTTGAGTTCAAAGGAAAAGCTCCGTTCGTTGTAGACTACCAAATCAAGTACCCCAGTGGACACGTGGAATCGAAATCCATGAGTACAAGCAAACACATTATCGAAATTGAGCTTCCTACAGGAAACAACGGTGCCTATGAGCACAGGTTTAAGAGAGTATACGATAGTATCTACTCTAAGTCCAAACAATCTGATACCCAATTCCAGGAACGAGCAATTTCTTACGAAGTGTTCGCTTCACCAACTGCTGATTTCCAACCCAATCAATTATATAAGCTCTGTGAGGCATCTTTGAGATCACTTTCACCCGAGCTCTCAGCTTTGCCATTGTCATTGACTGGGAAATTCCCCCTTCAAGTTGAAATGACCGTTTTAGGAGATAAGCTTAACAAAGACTTCTCAGTAACAGTGAATTCTCCATTCCTCAACCTCAACGAAGCATTGGACAAAGATGGTCAGCCAGTCTGGAAGCATCTTAAACAGGGAGAATATTCCATCGAAATACGGCGAGTGCTGGATTCAAATCAGTGTGTTTCTCGGATTGTCGATGCTTCAAATGTAGCATTGGTAATTACCCCAGCTCCAGATGTGTTCAAACATCAACCTGAGAAGACACATTATTGTGTAGGGGACCATGTTGGGTACGACCTTCAAGGAGAACCTCCATTCACCCTCACGTATCAATTTAATGAGAAGTATCATAAGGCAACCACCGGCACCGAATTCCGCAGATTGGCTGCCAAAGCCGGAGTCATACGTGTGCAAGGTTTACAAGACTCCTCTGCTGGAAAATGTGAGATCAGTATGGTGAACAATGCCTCGAAGGCACAAAGTCTTGAAATTCCAATTCATGATCTTCCCGCTGTCGAATTGAACCAAGGTGATGTTGTGATTCAGGATATCCACGAAGGTGACATGACCGAGTTAAAGTTCACATTCACTGGTACACCACCATTCACATTGACGTATGTCAGAAGTTTAAATCCAAACAGTAGAGCCAAGGTTGCAAAAGGTGCAAAGGTGCACAAAAGCTCACAAAAAATTGTCGAAACGAAAACCGTTAAGGATATCTGGGAACACCAGTATTCAGTAATGGTAGGACTCGAAGGAACTTATGAGGCTATAGAGATCAAAGACAAATACTGTGTTGCCAAAAAACATTTCGAGTATTAGCTCGTGTATATTAATAAATCAAAGATTCTAATAGCTTATGCATTTTACTGTACCTCCCTTCAAAAGGTTGAGATCGACATCTTCCCACTCTCCGAGCTCTACGTCGTAGCTTACTTTCATGCACTTCTTGAACTTGGCCTTCATGAGACCCTTGAAACAGTCCATGAAATTTTTCTTGATTATGATTTTCATAGAGCGCTTTCTGATATTGGTCAATTTGACGGAGATAGTTTCAGATTCGATCCGGGTTCTTTTCCCAGCCATTGCTGTACAGTCAACATCTGACAGTACGGATTTACCTTTCGAGAGATCGAGCTCATTTTCATCAGCAATCAGAGCTATGAAATCCAATCCGAAAGAAGCAATAATGGCGTGAGTTTTATCTGTGGAGCATGTGACTCCGTAGGACACCAGGTTATCCACATCCGAAAGAGTGTTATCCAAGCCAGATCCAAGAACTTCTACATGGGTTTCTTCGAGTTCGATTCTATTGTTGAAGTCGTATTCAGCAAACATAAAAGACTGGCCGATATCTGCATCAACGTTTTTGAAAAAAAGAATATCGATATAGTCACCGTCGGGTAACACGTATGTTTTAGAAGGCTCAATGAGTGCCATGCCATGGTCAAGAAGGTCTTTGGCATCGATATCATCTATGGATTCGTACCTCACAGGAGTTCGAGTGTTGAGATATTCCCTGATATCAGAAAAGTCTTCTTCAGCCTCCATGGATATGAGTCTACACCCCGAGACATAAATCGCATAAAGAAGTGTGATGAACAAAAGCATTGTAAATATGGCAATTTGGGGGGAATTAACGATCTTTTATACTTTTTGAACACCGTATATGCTGAGGCTCAATCAAAGTTATGCGTATGAATGTCCATTCAAAATGACACAAAAAGTCCCTGACAAGTTTCTTAAATGGAGGAATCCATGTAAAACAGCTCGGGAAGACATAGACGTTATTGGCAGCGGTTTCAGAAACTGGTATGTCGTATTTATTGTTTCTGTTTCTGTTCCAACCAATTCTCGATCTTTTTAGATGCCAGAGAAAGCGACTTGTACGTGTCCACATCGTTCAAAAACTGTTTGAATTCCTTCATCTTAGTACTGTCCATGTCGTAAACGTGATTTCGGTATATATCTTGAATAGACGACGCCATATCCAAGTCTTTTCTAGTCACCTGATTGGATGCATCGTGCGTTGTGAGTGTGACTTCCACTTTATTGTACGTGGTGGTAATAGTAGGATGGTGCTTCACTTTGTGAGCTATCTTAGCAACATCAGAAAGGAAGTACCAGGTGTGTGGGTAAGTTTTGAAGGTGTAATTAACCACTAGAGCCGATTGAGAATCAGATTTCTTATACTCAAATGGGTACTGGAGCTTGAAATTGATTCGCTCAAGCTCTTGTGAGATTAGACCTTCTGTGAGAGGTTTGGCAAGAAACGAAAGGGTTTTTGTTTTCGACATTGGGTTCACCGTTTGACACTAAGGACCTTTTGACACAAATGAGTTATGTAAATTCGAACATCATCAAAACGCGAAACTCGTGAAGTTTACTCGGTGGATCTGGTGATGATTTCAGCGGTGTATATTCTACACGGCGCCAACTTGGAGGTCGAGTATCTGAGTCCTGAGATACTACTCCACCGAATATTCTACGAGGATCTTCCGGATTCTCAATTGGTTTTGAATGCGTTCAATTCCACATACAAGAAACAACTTTTGCATCATACCAGCCCCATATTTCACGTTGGAGGAATCAATTATGTATACGTTCGAGCGGAATATGACATATTTCTAGTGGCAGTAACGAGATCTAACATAGATGCCATGCTGATGGTTGTGTTCCTTCATAAATTCCACGACTTATTGAAGTATTATCTTTGTAAACCGGGCATACAATTGGACAAAGATACGATCATGGATAGTGTATATTTCGTTTACGAGGTACTTGATGAATGTATGGACATGGGGATGGTCCAAATGACTGACTATAACATCTTGAAAGAATATATCAAGATGATTCCCTCTAGGCCCAAAAATACGCAATCTTATTCTGACTTCAGCTCAGACTCTGAGGATGAACACCAGCAAATTTCCAAAGAAAAGAGCTCGAAGAAGGACAAAAAAGATGACGTCAAGAAAGTCAGATCCACCCACAACCAGGCCATCAAAGCTGATCAGGTCACAATAGAACAGGGTCACGTGAACAGCTCCATTCTTCGGGCGCTGAGTCTGGCGATAAATTGGCGACCCAAGGGAATCGTTTATTCGAAGAACGAGATCTACGTTGACATAATAGAGGACTGTGAGTTCTTGTACGATCTTGAGAATCAGGTGATTCTTCAGAATGAGGTGTATGGGAACTGTGTTGTGAAGTGCTATTTATCAGGAATGCCTAGTTGTGTTATTGGATTCAACGAGACCCGCATATCCAGGATAGACAATGAGCCGTACGTTACAAGTGAACCGGAAATCCGATGCGATAGTCTGCAGAAGGATATCGAAGAGAACAGTCAGCAGAATGATATCAGAGAGAACAGTCAGCAGAATGATATTGAGGAAACCACTCAACTGGAGGAGGTTGACGAGAACAGCCAGAACGAGCCCGAAAATGAAGATGAGAGTCTCCGAAGCGATAACCAACTCTTGGGGGATGAATCAGTAGAGACCCAGGATGATGAAGAGCCCACGCCTCGCAAAAAGCATATTCCATTCAGGAATATCCAATTCCATCAGTGTGTGGAGCTTGACACCATATACAACCATAATCTACTCAAATTCATTCCACCAGACGACAAATTCGTGCTCATGAGCTTCCACGTGGAACAACAACATCAAAGAGCCAGACTCCCGTTGTTTATGGTGAATCCCACATACAAAATATTCCCTGATAAGCTTCAGATTCTTTGCGTACTTTCTACCCACTTCAAAAAGAGACTACATGCAAAGAACCTCGCTCTAAAGTTTCCGATAAACCCGGGTCTCTTCAAGGTCCTAGTTGATAAAGTAGAAGGAGGTCTTAAGTATAAAACTGAATTGGGCAGGGTCCATTTCCAGTTGGATACTTCTGAGCTTATATGGGTCATTGACGATTGTCCTGGCAATAGCAAATCCATCAAGATGATGGCAGAAGTGCCGTTGGACGCTTTTGAAATCACACAAGACCACATACTCACCAGTTTCCAGAACACAAGGCTACATCACAAACAGAGACAGCTACGAGAACAACTAAAACTACAAGAAGAAGTTGACGAGGCCACGCTAGAGTTGGATCGGTTTTACGGTGTCAACGGAACGAACTCATCGCTGATAGACGAAATACAAGCCAAACTCAATGAGATCCAATCGTTTAACCATATCCACGTGACCTACGACATTCCTATTCTTTCCTACAGCGGTCTCAAAGTTAACTACCTTAAGGTGGAAGAGACAGATTTGAAGTACACATGTTTCCCATGGGTTAAGTATGTAACTAGGTCCCACAACCATAGCGTTGGCACATCTTATAGATTCAAACTTGGACCCAGATGTTTCCAGGTTATTGCATAAAATAAACGTACATTTGTTCAGCACTACCACAGGCTTCATCACCTAACTTTTGTTGTCAAGCAACCAACATTAGCGGGAAGTACCCACCTCGGCGTCAATTAACCATCTCGGCGGGAAGTAACCAACTTGGCGTGAAGTGACCAACTTGGCGTGAAGTGATCAGTTTAGCGTGATTTAACTACCCCAGCGTGATTTAACCAAGTTTACCGTGAAGTAACCGGGTTTATCGCGAAGCAGGGTTCGGGTGAATACCGTTATGTATTACCCAATCAGGTAAACAGATCCCGCCGATGCGCAGTATCAAGCTCGCGTTTCTTATCTTACAATTAACATTTCTGTTATTAGCTCTCTACCGAATCTTATTTCCATATTCCTAGCACATCATCTGGCAGACCTAATACATCGTCCATTACACAGGTGTTCAAAGTGGTGGCCTGTTCATACTGCTAGCAAAATATCGCTCAATGTCAGAAGTAAAACCCTCGACGTTATCAGATCGAGAGCGAGCTAGTGCTGCCTCTGATTTGAAAGCTCCAAGAGCAAGTAACATGCTCCAACCTCATTCCCAACCCCAGAAACAACTGGAATCTAAAATCACCAAACCTGCAAAACTCTCCAAGTCGAGAAACGGGTGTTTGACATGCAAAAAAAAACGGCTCAAGTGTGATGAAACCAAACCTGCCTGTTTAAAGTGCCAGAAGAAAAACATCGTTTGTGGAGGTTACGCAACCAGGTTCAAATGGCGTAGTTTCAATGACGGCGAGAAGTCGAGTCCTGGAAGCAATCAGCAAAGTCCCCAAAGCTTCCACAAACATTTGGAGTTAGCTTCCTTATCTGTTACTGGTAAGAGTATAAAGGATATCGAACGGGAAAATGACTTGATCTCGGAAGGCATCAACCCCGCACTCTATTGCAGAGCAGATCTATCCAAAAGCAATTCCAAGCTCTTCGCCAACTTGGGAGACTCTTCTTTGAATCTCAATGAATTTGGAAGAGAAAGCGATGATAACGATTTGGGTGTTCCAGGCCCAACCATGAAAAGAAGCAAAAGTGTAGGTGACAGTCATTCCAATGGATCCGACGTCCACATGACTTCCATTCCACAACCCGGCTTGTCTCCGGGAATCGTCAGGTCGTACCTGGCCTCCAGCACCAAAAGTATCGATAGGTTTCGGGGCAGATATCATTCCATGAACTTGAATTCTCTCGCAGAAGCTGCTGTGGATGAAATCAAAAGATCCCCTGCCGCAGCTTCAGACCAGCTCTCGGTGTCTCCTGTGTCCGATTTTGTGACTCCTCGTTCCACTACATATTCCAAGAGTTCGGTCCCAAACAGTGCCCGTGGTACCGCCTCTGATCCTACTTCTGCTGCGACTCCAGTCAACAACAATAATAAACTCAGTAGGAACGGTAATGTCGAGTCTAGTTTGAGCCAATACTCGTTCAATATTCATCTAAGCCCTTCGCTTTCGGCCCTTGTAGACCATGCTTTTGGCCATGAGGATTTCAAAACCACATCTGAAGACCTCAGGATCGATTTCCCATTGAGTCCGTTGAACCTCATGAACAGTGGAGAGTTCGAGTCTATCCTGACTGCAAGCCCCCACTCTAAAATGTCTAATTCTAGACTTGGAGACACCAACAGTAGTCTTGTGAGTCCTGTAACTTTGATTGAAACAGAGCTGGCCTCAGACATCGACGATTATAAAGCTCTTAGTCCAGCTCTTTTCCAAAATCTCACTTCAGAGCAGGAACAGATCTTGAGCATGTATTCCAGATACACTGCTGAAATCCTAAGCGTGAAAAATGGACCCCATGAAAATCCCTGGAGGAACTTGATATTACCGAATGCCCTCAAATATTCGTGTCTTTTCAACTCGATCGCTTCCATTACTCTCTTCCATGTTTCAGGTCATGAAACAGATATCACAAACAAAAATAACTTGCGGAGTAGAGGATTCAGCTACATGAAAAGGTGTATCTTGGAGCTTGTTGGAGGTCTCAGTGGGAATTCTCTAGAAACTCAACAATTACCTGCTGACATAGCTATTGCAATTTGCTTGAATTTAGCTGTTGGAGAAACGTGGGACAAACACACCTCCCACACTTCAAGTGGGATCGCCCATCTCAAGGGAGCCAAGACGATGATTCTCAGTGTTCTTGGGTTGTTGCGTGAAGTGCAAGATGAAATGGCTGGTGAGCGCAAGAAGATCAAGGCCGCTTCAGGCTCAAACCCCAACTCCAAGGCTAACGAAGACTACGGGAAGCTCATGGTCAGAAGAAGGGAAGAACTCAAGAATAAATTGGTTCTTGTAAAAGAAACAGAGTGGGATGTGATATTGTCTGGTGCTGATTCTGAGTCTGACGACGAGAAATGTGGTTTGAAAGTGCCGGAATCCACTCAGATCCTCTTCAATGTGTGGATTTACTTTGAGGTCATGGCCCAAATGACCACCGAAAGCGACGACAAGGGTGTGGATTTGGTGGCATCTATAGTGTCAATTATTCAAGAATCAAAAAAGAAGAATATGAAGAGAACAGAATTGGTTAAAATAGACGAGGTATCTGAGAAACTGCCTGATTCATTATCCGAATTTAGTGACCTGACAACTGGATTGGACGTATTGCCCGGACATCAAAGAGGATTTTCGAATCTACTCGATAACTTCCAAAGCATGAGTCTGAATTCTGATCATATAGATCCTCTTCTAGGATGTGCCCAATCACTTTTCTCGATCATGGCCAAGGTGGCATCTTTGGTCGCCAAGATACGAAAGAATAGAAAACACCCTCGAACATCTCCTATGAGGAACTCGCTAGCCACTATCACGGAGGCTACCGAGCTCAGACAGGAACTACTCTCCTGGAAACCAACCATTTCGGCATTGATGATCGAACAAACGAATCAATCAATACCCGAAAGCTCGAGTGATCTCTCTGCATACATAGCGACAGCCGAGGCTTACAGATTTGCATCTTTGTTGTATCTCCATCAAGCTGTTCCCGAAATTCCTTCAGCCTCGTCTCACCAATTGGCAGAAAAGATCTTCATCTTGTTTGCTTCAATTCCTGCCTCATCTCCCACATACACTGTACATATTTTCCCATTATTGGTCGCGTCATGTGAAGCCGAGCTGCTGGAAGAAAGGGACTGGTGTGAAAAGAGATGGAATTTGTTATCCAACCGGTTGTGGATAAGTAACGTTGACAGAGCTTTCGAAATGGTCAAGGAAGTCTGGAAAAGAAAAGACGAGTATGCTACCAAACGTAAAAGTAACCCAAGTAGTGTTGATGAAATTTTCATTCCACAAGGTGCTGGTGCTGATGATGTGGAAAAATTCAAAAATGTATCTGCTCAGTTGAGTGGGCTCATGGCTGCAATTAACGACCAATGTTCTTTAGAAGACGTCACTGGCGGAATCTATAGTAAATTGCACTGGAGCACAATCATGAAAGAGTGGGGATGGGAAGTTTTACTTGGTTGAGTCTGTAGAGAATGTAAGATAGTATCATACAAAAGAGAATCCCATTCACCAGTTTTTGTTACACAAAAGCGTTTGTGGTTAACCACAAACACACAAATTGTCGCGATAAGGATTGCAAAAAAACAGATAAGCCTATGGGACTAACACGGGAGTTCCGCCGATTGTCGAGGCCAACTACGTTTCTTCGACTTCAATCCTCATCCACGACATCTCAGCACATTATTTCACCACTTCTCTCGGACCCAATGAAGTTCGAGAACTCCCGTAAGCTCAGAGACACGTCTAGTAGATTTCCCAAACCCAACTTTGTTTCCTTTGATGCTTTCGGTACCATATATGTCCCAAAGAGGCCTGTTTACGAACAGTACCATGCCATTGCATTGGCTCATGGAATTTCCACACTGTCAAATGCCATTGAAAGTTCTTTCGGACGTGTGCATGCCGAATTACTGGAGAAGTATCCCAACTACGGAAAAAACTCTGATATCATTAATGCACACGAGTGGTGGCTGGAATTGATTTGCCAAGTTTTCGATATCGACCACTATTCTATCAATAGTGGCTCCAAAGCTCTTTGTGACGAGCTCATAGACAACTTTAACTCGTCGAAGGGATATCATTTGTATGAAGACGTGGTGCCAACATTCAAAAAACTCCATGAACATGGAATAAAGATCTTGATTGCAAGCAATTCCGATCCCCGAGTCGTTGAAATTATCAAAAGCTTTGGCCTTGATGAATATGTCAGTCATCATGATATCCATATCTCATATAATATCGGCCACGAGAAACCTCAAAAGGGCTTCTTCGATGCTATCACCTCGGCTGAAATGGCCAGTTTGAATGTAGCAACCAAAGATAAATCACTGTTTCTCGCTAATACATGGCATGTCGGTGACTCCTATGAGAAGGATTACGTGGGTGCTGTGAGATCTGGATTGAATGGAGTATTCCTTGATAGACAAATACAAAGTCAATTCCTCACCCAACCAATTCCCGACCCTGAGCAAGGCACACCCAGTTGTATAACCAAGCCCAAGCTGGAAGATACTCTTGGGTCTACTTCGAGGCCTGCCCAGATCATTGCCCTGAATCGAGTCGTCATTAGTGACTTGAGGCAGCTCGTGAGTTTATTTGGATTGGACTAGATTGTGTGGAACTAATTGGGAGAGGTGAGTAAGTAATGCCAGAATTATAGCTAGATCAATATAGAATAGTGTGTGACAAAAAAACGTTGTTAGGTACTTTCAACTACGTATCAAGTCCTTCCTTCACCCAAAGATCACTGATGTTCTTGTTAGTTACTACGCTTTTTGCATCTGCTAGTCACGTGCGCGCGTAAACTTCTAGTTCGCGCGAAAGCGTTGTTTTCAATTGTGTTCAACATGACTGCAGCTCAAGGTTTGTACGATACGCACACTCACTCCACACCATACTAACAACGTGTAGAATCTGTCACCGACGTCATAGAGTCTGTGTTCACGGTTTTACAGAATGCCGATGAGAAAAGCGGGATTTTGGCCGTACCTATTCCCTCCAAGTTCCACGAGCCAGATTCCACTCGAATTTTGAGTTCCTTAACTCTGGCGCTTGAACAATCAAGCGACATCGAGAACCCCATCACCATAGCCGAGAAGTTCGAGAACAACAAGTACAAAAATCTTTATGATATTTACCACGATATCAAAGTGGCCAGTTCTCTCAAAATTAGCAAGTTGAAAATTGGGTCCGTTGACTATAAGAACATCGATTTCTTCTACAAGTATTCTAGTGAGGTATTGTTGAGGGAATCCAGTCTCTTGAACAGTGCTCTCTTACAGTTCAAAGACCCAGATTCCACTACTGAATTGGAGGACCAAATAGCATCCGATTTCAACAAAATAGGTTACAGTTACGCCGCATCCAATGGAGAAGTTATATCATATATCAGTGAGGTTCCCAACCCTAACGTGGCTCCTATGGCTGCAGGATTGTACGGAAGTCCTGGAGAAGGAGCTCCCCAAACGATCAAGCAACCGTTATTTTCATCCCAGATTGGTAAGAGTGAGTTAGATACCAGGTTAACATTGATTCCAGAGCCATTTAGCTTGACGAAGTCGATCCCTTTGCCCAGAAATACCGGTGCCAGCTCGACGTTATTCGAGTCTCTTAACACACAAGTTTCCAAGATTCCATTGCCCACAAGTAAACCTACCACTATTCTTGATAATTTCATCTACATTACCTGGTACATCTTCAAAGCCCCTGAGTGGCTCGGGTATAAAGCTAAGGTGTTCAGACCAAATGTAAGTAACGGGTTATTCAAGAGCAATCAGACATCAATTGGAACTGTGACCACTACCAATGAACTGGTAAGGTCATTTGCACCCACAATTGATTCCAATGGTGCAGGAATATCCGAGTTTGTCAAGAATAACATTTGGTTGAACCAGATCGGGTACAAGAAGATCGATGACATTAGGAAAGAATACTTCAAGAACACAGGTCATGTAGATACAAAGATCAATGGGGATAGGAAAGCAGTGGTGAAAAACGAACCTGAAGTTGTGACAGATCCTGTGCAAAGTGCACAAGACTTTGAATATGACGGAACCCAGCCAGTTGAGTTGGAGAAAGTGTTGAATTGGGACCCTCTCGAAGCCGATCTGACGAATTCGCTCTTGAAAGAGATAACCTCCATAAAAACATCCGGCGTAAAGTTGCAGCACATCATTTCAAGAGACTTGTTGAGATTGAATAAGCTCCGTCAAGAGAGATTCGTGAGAAGTAGTAATGCCAACCAAGCGTTGCCTGCATCTTTAATTGAACGCAGGTTGTATAAGAGAATCACCAAACTCATTGAAGTAGTGATTGAGCTCCATAAGGTTCAACCTAGTGACCTTCCATTTGAGTTCAGTAAGTTGGTGCCTGTTCTCATGACAGACTATTCAGGAACGCTACCAAGCTTGCCAAACAATAAGAAGTCTATGCGGTTGCCTACCATCAGGGGACCATACAAAAAGAGAGCTCGTTAATAGTGTATATGTATAAATGTATTGTTAGAGGGAGTGATGCAAATTGATGGAAAATCGTGATGGACGAGGCAGTATTGTGTGTGTCGGGTGCTCAGCTTCGGCCTCACGTCCAACTCCAATGGTTACAGTCGTGGGCGTGGAGTCATTTACCTTCAGCGTATGCTCGCTGAATTTATTTCTCGATCGATTCATGGCCAGAGGTAACCAGAGAGAACTTGCAAGACAAAAGAATCTTAAAAAGCAGCAAGAGGCAGCCAAGGGTAAGAAACAGGAAGGCGATCATAAGAAGAGGATGGAGACCGATGCGGAGAAGATGAGAAGGAAGCAAGCCGAAGGTATGTGAGTATGGCGTAGATAATCAATATGGTACTAACATTCAGCTGATGCAAGAAAAGCACAACAGGGAGCCAAGTAGCTTTGTGCCTCGTAGTTTGTTTGTCCAACAGCCCCGTGTATGAACTGGAAAACAGTGGCTCTGGCTCGTAATGTATGGTTGCAATCAGGATGTAGCTACGATGTAGTGAATATAGGTTTGAGGCCTCAGTGCTATTAATCCAAGCTCTCACCAGTCCACCCGCCCACACCCGTCCGCACCAGCTCGCACCAGCTCGTACCATCTCGCACCAGCTCGTACCATCTCGCACCAGCTCTCGCGAACCATCGCTAAATTCTCACGAACTCCCAGTAACTCTGGCGATTCTTCAACTCTCACAACTCTCACTTCCCCACCATGTTGATCACCGAATCGTACCACGACGTCACCACCTCCTATGGCACGTCCATGAGGCTCTTTGTGTACCATCCCACGATCCCAAACTACCCCAATGCCAAGTTCCCTGGGGTCGTAGTGTGGAGTGAAATCTACCAAGTCACAGGCCCAGTTTCCAGGTTCGCAAAAGATATTGCCGGACAAGGATTCATAGTTGTGTGTCCTTCCATTTACCATAACTACGAGTCACATGAGCCATTGGCCTACGACGTGGAAGGTACCGATAAGGGGAACGAGTACAAAATCAAGAAACCGTTGGAGAGTTACGACGAAGACAGTAAATTATCAGTGGACTACTTATTATCTCTTAAGACATGTAACGGCAAAATCGGAGCTACTGGAATGTGTTTAGGGGGCCATTTGGCATTCAGGTCGGCTTTGGATCCTCGTGTTTCTGCCACTGTGTGCTTTTTCGCCACCGATATCCACAATCACGCTTTGGGAGCAGGTCAGAATGACGATTCCCTCAAAAGAAGTGGAGAAATCAAGGGAGAAATCATCATGATTTTTGGGTGCAAGGACAACCACGTGCCACTTGAAGGTAGAGACTTGATTCGTGGGGAATTAAGAAAGAACAACGTGGAAATGACCTTCATTGAAATCAATGATGCACAACACGCATTTGTTAGAGACGAGTTAAGTAAAGGAAGATACGATCCTGCCACCACCAAAAACTGTAACGAGTGGCTATTGGAACTCTTCAACAGGAAACTCAAGCTCGAGTATGGTTTGCACGACGGCATTGCCACCACAATTGAGAATGTATGTTAGTTAGATATTAGAGCACTCTATAAAAATGTTTGTCGCATTATATTTTGTAGAAAAAATTTTCAGACCATGAGACCTATAAAGTTAATGGGACATGAACGTTCCCTTACACAAGTCAAATACAACAGAGAGGGAGACTTGATATTCAGTGTGTCCAAGGATAGTGTCGCCTCCATTTGGTACTCTTCAAACGGTGAAAGATTGGGTACTTTGGAAGGACATATTGGTACCATTTGGTCAATCGATGTGGATAGTGAAACCATTTTATGTGCCACCGGTAGTGCCGATTTATCCATCAGATTATGGAAAGTGGAAACCGGAGAGAGCGTTTTCAAGTTCGACATGCCAACTCCCGTCAGAAGAGTGGCCTTTTCTCCTGATAACAAAAAGTTACTTGCAGTTACAGATCAAGTCATGGGTCATAAAGGTACCATAAGTGTTTTCAACATAAATTATGAAGATGTCACTAAACAATCTCAAGAGCCAGAATTGGTCATCAAAACAAGAGAAGGAGCTTCGAAGGTCGTGGTTGCTGGATGGTCAAATAAAGGTGAATATATCATTGCCGGACATGACGATGGATACGTTTCTAAATACGATGGTAAAACCGGAGAATTCCTCCAAACAGTCCAAGCACATGGAATTCATAATGAAGAGAAAGTAGTGGCCTTAACTGACATACAATTTGCCCCTGAAGATAAGAGTTATTTCATCACTGCATCCAAAGATAAATGTAGTACATTAATCGACGTGGAAACTTTGGAAGTTATGAAGGTTTACAAAGCTGACGCCCCAATGAACACCGCAGCCATCACCTCCCGTAAGAACTTTGTGATCTTGGGAGGAGGTCAAGAAGCCAGAAATGTCACCACCACTGCCGAATCGCAAGGAAAATTCGAAGCCAGATTCTATCACAAAATATTCATCGACGAAATCGGAAGAGTTAAGGGTCATTTTGGTCCTTTGAACACAATTGCAGTTCATCCTGACGGAACTGGTTATGCCTCTGGAGGAGAAGATGGTTTCATCAGAGTCCACAGCTTTGATAAATCGTATTTTGATTTTGAGTATGACGCCGAAAGAACCGAAAGAGCCCTTGCATCTGGTGCCACTTAGGTATGTGTAGAGTAGACATTAATACAGATCATTCACTGACAAACTGACAAACTTGACAGACTCGAATATCCGGTGTCCACGTGACCCGAGGTTGTGCTCACGTGATCGGCCATCCTCAGCGTGCGCGGCGCAATCGCATATCACAATTCGCAGCCTATTAGTATTTCATATCTTAGTCATCTCCAGCTTGTGACCACACCATGAGCTCCTCAGATTCTGAGTCCAACGCAGGCGGCTTCGTTGTTGACGATAAAGAGTACGCTTCCAATAAGCGGCGAAGAACAACAAGAAAAGCCAAGAAGGTCGTGTACAAAGAGCAACCAGGCTCTGACCAAGACCAAGAGCAACCAGATCAACTATCACAGCCTGCTACTGAAGTAGCCACCACGCGTTCCACGCGTTCTAAACGTGCCCGAGGTGCTACTGCACGTGTTCATGCTGCTAAAATCATCGATGATGACGATTCGGACGAGGAGTATACCATCGAAAATGATGAAGGCGAACAAGCTAGGGACGATGAAGATGATATAGAAATCTTGCAGGAGCTGTTGATAGAGCGAAACGGTGAGGATCAGAGCCATGCCATCGAGCTCACGGATGATGATCTTCCGCTTGTTGAAGTGGAAACAGCTCCTAAGGCCAAAAAGCCCCGGAAACCAAGAAAGAAAAAGGAACCTAAAGTCAAAGTTCCGTATTTCACTAGAATCACCAATAAACTCTACGACAACCACCCGTATCTCAAAGACGTGTTCCCATACTTAGACATGCTTCCCGGGATCCCCGTGGAACGGGCTCCACAGCCCGAAGGAATGTCCATAAAGTTGCTTCCTTTCCAATTAGAAGGATTAAATTGGCTCATCAAACAGGAAGACGGAGAGTTTGGAGGGGGCATCTTAGCTGACGAAATGGGGATGGGAAAAACCATTCAGACCATTGCATTGTTCATGAACGACTTGACGAAACGGCCCAATCTCGTGGTGGGGCCCACGGTGGCATTGATGCAGTGGAAACACGAGATTGAAAGTCACACAAATAATAAGCTCAAGGTGCTTCTCTTCCATGGATCAAATCGTAGTAGTGACGTCGAGGAGTTGAGTGAATACGATGTGATCTTAACCTCATATTCGGTGTTGGAGTCTGTATACAGAAAGCAGCAGAGTGGATTCAAAAGAAAAGGCGGAATCGTCAAGGAGAAGTCTCCTCTCCACGCCATCAAGTTTTATAGAGTGATTCTCGACGAGGCCCATAACATCAAGGATAGAACCAGTGGAACTGCCAGAGCAGCAAATAACTTGAACACCGAAAAGAGATGGTGCTTGAGTGGAACTCCGTTACAGAACCGAATTGGGGAAATGTACTCATTGATCCGTTACATGAAGCTCAGACCGTTCCATGAATACTTCTGTACCAAGTGCGATTGTTCAAGTACAGAATGGCTCTTCAGCGACTGGAGACATTGTGATTTGTGTGGCCACACGCCCATGCTTCACACCAACTTCTTCAACCACTTCATGTTGAAGAACATTCAGAAGTTTGGGATTGAAGGGGACGGGTTGGTGAGTTTCCAAAACATCCAATTGCTTCTTAAGAACATCATGTTAAGGAGAACCAAACTCGAAAGAGCCGACGATTTGGGATTACCTCCCAGGACGGTGGAAATCCGGTACGATACCTTCAACGAGGAGGAGAAAGACCTCTATGTGTCGCTTTATAGCGACTCCAAAAGAAAATTTAATGACTATGTGGCCGAGGGTGTGGTGTTGAATAACTATGCCAACATCTTTACTTTGATCACTAGAATGAGACAGTTGGCAGACCATCCCGATTTGGTGTTGAAGAAGGTGAACAACAATCCCATCAGCCAGAACGTGTCGGGGCTTATTGTGTGTCAGTTGTGCGATGACGAGGCCGAAGAACCTATCGAATCAAAGTGCCACCATAAGTTCTGTAGGATGTGTATTCTGGAGTACTGTGAATCCTTCGGTGGGGATGAGGGAAAATTGGAGTGTCCAGTGTGTCACATCGGGCTTTCCATCGACTTACAGCAGCCGGCACTCGAGGTGGACGAATTGGAGTTTTCTAAAGCCAGTATCGTCAATAGAATCCAAATGGGAACCCATGGAAACGAGTGGAGATCGTCCACCAAAATCGAGGCTCTTGTGGAAGAGCTTTACAAACTACGGTCCGATAAACACACACTCAAGTCGATTGTGTTCTCGCAATTCACATCCATGTTAGACTTAATAGAATGGAGACTAAGAAGAGCTGGTTTCCAGACGGTGAAGTTATCTGGAAGTATGTCTCCACAACAAAGAGATAACACCATCAAGTATTTCATGGAGAATACGCTGGTGGAAGTGTTCCTTGTTTCTCTCAAGGCTGGGGGAGTGGCGTTGAATCTTTGTGAAGCTTCTCAGGTGTTTTTGATGGACCCATGGTGGAATCCTTCTGTGGAATGGCAGTCGATGGACCGTGTCCACAGAATCGGACAAAAAAGACCCATCAAAATCACCCGATTCTGTATCAAAGATAGTATCGAGCTGAAGATTATTGAGCTTCAAGAGAAGAAAGCAAACATGATTCATGCCACCATCAATCACGACCAGGCCGCGATCAATAGACTTACTCCAGAGGACCTACAATTTTTATTTATGAACTGAGACTCGGGCTCCAAAAAGTGCCGGTGCCTCTCCCACACGTCTCTAGGACTGTGTGTTACGTTTTCGTGTATACCACATATGCTTTTTGTTTAATTTATCGTACCCTTATATATAGATGACTCATTGCAACTTGTAATCGATATCGAAGCGCGAATCGAGGTAAATTTTCACTATCATGTCTCAATACTGGGTGGAATATCTAGACAACCCCACGTTGTCAGTATTCCCATTTGACTACTTAAGACCTTCAGATAACAAAGTAATTGAGGCTACGTACGATGTGGACGTGAAAACGCAAGATTATTTGACCGGGTTAACCAGTTTTATCGTATTGGCATACAGATTGACAGGTGATGAAGATATCACCGTGGCTGTAACTGGTCCAGAAAGCCCCAAGGAATTCGTCATCACCTTGAACTTGACTCCTAACGTGACATTCACTGAATTGAGATCCAAGGTGGAGCTGGAATACCAGAAAAACAAACACGAAAGTGGCTCTTATTCTTCGCTTGATGAAATCGCTGAAGCGCTTAAACAAAAGAAAGGCACCGACGAGTACCCAAATCTCTTCAAATTGTCATTTGAATACGCTACTACTCACCAGCTGTTGTCCACGTCTGTCAAGGGTTCGATTCGTGACTTGGCTGTTTTCTATACTCCAGAGAAAATCCAAATATATTACAATGGATTACTCTTCAAACAGGAAAGAATCGCCATGTTTGGTGAGCAATTCGTCCAATTCTCCAACAAAGTTGCTGAGTCTGCTGACATTGAGATTTCTAAAGTCAATTTGGTGACAAAGACCCAAGTAGACCTTCTTCCAGACCCAACCATTGATTTGGACTGGTCCGGTTTCAGAGGTGCCATTCAGGATATTTTCGAGCAAAACGCCTTGAAACATCCCGAAAGGACTTGTGTGGTTGAAACCAAACTGTTTTTGGACCCATCATCCCAAACCAGAACCTTCACATACAAACAAATCAATGAAGCTTCCAATATTGTGGGGAACTATTTGGTTAAAACTGGAATCAAAAAGGGTGACATCGTCATGATCTATGCCTACAGAGGTGTGGACTTGATGATCGCTGTAATGGGAGTATTGAAAGCCGGTGCCACTTTTTCGGTCATTGATCCTGCTTATCCTCCAGCCAGACAAAACATTTACCTTTCGGTAGCCAAACCTAAAGGTTTGATTGGTTTAGAAAAGGCCGGAGTGCTTGACCAATTAGTGGTTGATTATATCAACAACGAGTTGGATGTGATCACTTCCATCCCACAATTGAAAATCAACGGTGACGGTTCTTTAGTGGGTGGTGCTTTGGACGGCCAATCACAAGACGTTTTGTCCGACTACTTACAGTATGCCACAAAATCTACAGGCGTTCAAGTGGGACCAGACTCCAATCCTACCTTGTCTTTCACCTCCGGGTCTGAGGGTGTGCCAAAAGGAGTGTTGGGACGTCATTACTCTTTAGCGTACTACTTCCCATGGATGGCCAAAAGATTCGGCTTGAGTGAGAATGACAAATTCACCATGTTGTCAGGTATTGCACATGACCCTATCCAAAGAGATATGTTCACACCTTTATTCTTGGGAGCCCAATTGTTGGTACCAACTGCTGACGATATCGGAACTCCAGGTAAATTGGCTGAATGGATGGCTGAATACGGAGCCACCGTCACCCACTTGACTCCAGCTATGGGTCAGTTATTAAGTGCTCAAGCAACTACCCCATTCCCGGCATTACACCATGCGTTTTTCGTGGGGGATATCTTGACCAAGAGAGACTGTTTGAGATTGCAAACTTTGGCTGAAAACGTCTTCATTGTCAATATGTACGGTACCACCGAAACTCAAAGAGCTGTATCATATTATGAAATCAAGAGTGCTGCTAAAGACCCCATGTTTTTGAAATCTTGTAAAGATATCATGCCTGCTGGTACTGGTATGTACAACGTTCAATTGTTGATTGTCAATAGAAACGATACCAGTCAAACTTGTGGTGTTGGAGAAGTTGGAGAAATCTATGTCAGAGCCGCTGGTTTATCAGAAGGTTACAGAGGCTTGCCTGATTTGAACGCCCAAAAGTTTGTCACCAACTGGTACGTCGATCCTAAGAAATGGGTTGAAGAAGATGAAGCCAAATCTCAAAACGAATCGTGGAGAAGTGCTGGATGGTTGGGACCAAGGGATAGATTATATCGTTCTGGAGACTTGGGACGTTACCTTCCCGACGGAAACGTTGAATGTTGTGGTAGAGCCGATGATCAAGTCAAAATCAGAGGTTTCAGAATCGAATTGGGTGAAATTGATACCCACTTATCTCAACATCCTTTGGTCAGACAAAATATCACTTTGGTTAAGAGAGACAAAAACGAAGAACCAACCTTGGTTTCCTATGTCGTTCCCAGAGACTCCGATGAGTTGAAGAACTTCAAGTCTTCCATCGAAGACGATGCCATTATTGACGATCCTATTGTTCAAGGATTGGTTGAATACAGAGAGTTGATCAAAGATATCAAGGGATACTTGAAGAAGAGATTGGCCACGTATGCCATCCCTACATTGATTGTTCCATTGGTCAAGTTCCCATTGAACCCTAATGGTAAAGTCGACAAACCAAAGTTGCCCTTCCCAGATACTGCCCAATTGGCTGCTGTTGCTAGATTATCTAAATCCAGTAATGCTGAGAATGAAGAAGCATTGAACGAGATCGAAGTTTTGGTTCAAGATTTGTGGATCGATGTGTTGCCAAATAGACCAGCTACCATCTCCAAACTGGACTCGTTTTTCGACTTGGGTGGACACTCTATCTTAGCAACGAGAATGATCTTCGAATTGAGAAAGAAAATCAATGTCGATGTTCCTTTGGGTATCATTTTCGCCAACCCTACTCTCGAAGCATTTTCTCAACAAGTTGCTGGGTTTGTCAAAGGTGATGATTTCCAATTGGCCGACGGAACTTCAAAAGACGCTGCTGAAAGCACAGAATTGAGCTACGCCGATGATGCAAAGGAATTGGCACAAAGCTTACTTTTGGATAAGTACCCAACCTTATCCAACCTCGACACAACCAAGCCACTCAACGTTTTCGTAACAGGTGTCACTGGTTTCCTTGGTTCTTTCATCATCAAGGAATTACTTGAAAACAAAAATTTGTCGGTAACAATCTATGCCCATGTGCGTGCTTCTGATGAGAAAGCAGGTTTGGAAAGAATTCGTAAAGCAGGGAAGACTTTCGGTGTTTGGCAAGAATCCTGGGCCGATAATATCAAAGTGGTGATTGCAGATTTGGCCAAACCACAACTTGGTTTGGATTCAGAAGCTTGGACGGCATTGAGTGAGGAAGTTGACGTAATCATCCACAACGGTGCCTTTGTTCACTGGGTTTATCCATACTCCCAGTTGAGAGATGCCAACGTGATCAGTTCTATCAATTTGTTGAACTTGTGTGGAGCTGGAAAGCCTAAATACTACGCATTTGTTTCATCAACCTCCACTGTGGATACCGACCACTACATTAGATTGTCAGACAAAATCATCGCTCAAGGAGGTGAAGGAGTCTCAGAAGATGACGATTTGCAAGGAAGTGCTTCAGGCTTGGGTAACGGTTACGGACAAAGTAAATGGGCTGCTGAGTACATCATTAGAAAAGCCGGAGAAAGAGGATTGAATGGAAGTATCATCAGAGCTGGTTATGTCACCGGATACTCCAAGACCGGTGCCAGTAACACCGACGACTTTTTATTGAGAATGTTGAAGGGATGTTGTGAGTTAGGAATTTACCCTGATATTGCTAACAACGTGAATATGGTTCCTGTGGATCACGTGGCAAGAATCGCTGTTGCTACAGCTCTTCATCCTTCGAAGGGAACCATCAATGTATCGCAAGTGACAGCACATCCTAGAATCAAATTCAATGAGTTCATTGGACAATTGAACACTTACGGGTACGACTTGAAACAAGACGATTATCCCCTTTGGAAATCGGATTTGGAGAACTTCGTGGTCAACCAATCCAAGGAGTCAGCATTGTTCCCATTATTACACTTTGTGTTGGATGATTTACCACAGAACACCAAGGCTCCAGAATTAGACGACACAAACACATTTGCTTCATTAGAGGCTTATAAGACCAATTCTGAAACTAAGGCCGGAGTAACCAAGGAGTTGATGGGTGTGTACATCAGCTATTTGGTTAAAATCGGATTCTTACCAAAACCCACCGGCTCTGGAAGTCCTCTTCCAGAAGTTGAACTCAGTCAAGAGTCTTTAGACCTTATTCTTGCTGGTTCAGGTGGTAGAGGCTCGGCTGCAAAGTAATGACGAGTTTGTTCCACCCTTGTTAATAGAAATACTAGACTTCCGATTACTCTTTATCGTATTGCGTGCGCTTAAGTTGGTGTATTTCTTACTTTGTATAAATCACCTTCATCTACTAATATCGTAGCAAATATCTGCTAATAGTCTCGTTCTCGATCAATAGCTGCAAATTGGCAATTACTCCGCGATTTGATTGAGATTCACACATGAGCACTCGAAATAGCATGGACGGAACCCGTTCCAATTCCAGTCCCGGTGGCATAGGACTAGGTATACGGAACGACGTCATTGTACAAGGGCAAGAGTTTGCTGTGGAACCTCGAAGCCAAGACAAACACCTGTATGTGCCGGGACACAAACGACCCTCCACTCAACTGAGTATTTCGTCTAATGGATCGCTAGAATTACGGGCTGACACTCGACGAGGAGATCCACGGGCATCGTACTCATCCAGCACCCAGGTCAGCCCTCGTGAGTCCAACGTGGTGTACAACAGGAGTGATACTGATCTCTTGAATAATAAGTTCAAGCCTGGTAAAGCCAAAGAAAGAGAAAGAGAAGATTCCAAACCCGACCTTTTGCATGTAAACGAGTCACTCAGGGGTATTGGTACTCATTCGTACTCTGCATCCAATCTTCAGTTGCTTTCTGTGAAAAAACCTGCATTTCATTCGAGATCAACCTCACAAACGAGTATTTCCAAATCTCGAAGCCCCGTGAAACCCAAGTCTTTGGTCCTGATACCTAGCACCAATCCATTACTGGCGAATGAAAGGGGTCAGAGTAGAGAGCCTGTGGATAGGTCGTTGGTGGACCGGTTTTATGCAGTGAATGAGAGTGAAAAAATGCCAGAACAAGAACCAAACCACATCCAGAACCTCAAATACTCCGCCATTGACGCCCATATCACCAGCGATCCCGATCTCACCAATTACCTACTTAACATTGATACCATTCTACGAGATTTGTGTCTGAATAATCAAAGATATCAACAACAAAACCAGCTTGGGCCGTTTCTAGAAACATTGGACTCCGTCAACTCGACCTTGAACAAGCCAGACATAACGTACAACCAATCTTCGGGCATTACAGAGCTTATGGTAAACATCAGTAGTCTATATGAAAGTGCCCAGCAACTACAAAGCCAACTAGAACACAAGTCCAATAATCTTTCATCGAAATACCTGCAAAGAATAGCCCTGGACGTGGAAAGACTCAATTCACTCCTACACACATTAGACAATCTCGAGTACCGACTCAATCAAATCAAAACCAAAGTTGCAGATTCCAAGTCTACGGTTTCAGATCAGTTCTTATCTACGATAGAGCTTCTCGAACAAATAGACGAGAGACTCGTTCAATATTCACGACTGGCAGGCAAACATCGACTCAAACAACTCAACATCACCTTGGCACTCCTTGTGGTTCTATTTAGTATATTCTTTTATAGTAGAATGTAGGCACAAACACCTTTCATAGATTGGGTGTAGGTTTTTGTGGAGGTGATTCGCGCACGGATGTCGCAGTCAAAAATTTGAAACTATCCACCTCAGGAACCTGACACACCCATTTTTGCACTTACAATCTTTGCATTCCTGAATCACATTGTAAATACCAGTCAGGCACCCGAGATTCCACAGTAAGCACTTGTCGACTCCAAATTCCCCTGCATCTGTGTCCCCGAAATCGTCCAACATGGCCGAAGTCATCGTCAGCAGCAAAAATGAAATCCCCAATTTGAATCTCATATCAAACAAGCACACCAAGGACGTGAAGATCGTATATCAGTCCAGTTTCAAGGATGTGGTGGAGACGCTTTTCAGAAAGGCTAATCGAGAATCAGACCCCAATTATCTTACGCTTGTAATCATCAATCAAAAGCATAATGCCACAAACTCTCACCGGTTGGATTTGCTTTCTCTTGAAGATAAAGAGCTCCTTTTGAGGTACTACTTCCATCACTTGAACCTCGTGTCACTTGAAGCCGAAAGTGTCGACGAAAACGCCATCAACCAAATTTCCAACACCATCCTGGATATCAATGATCTTATTCACGATCGTATCTCCAGAATCCATACCTGGACCGGCACCTCGGATTGTGGTATCAACGACCACTTTGATCCTCACCACAACAAGGTCATCGACCACGTGGTCTCCACCATGGCCCTGACTTTGGGGTCCACAGTCACAAAACTGTCAATGACATCCAAAAGACTCATCAACATAAAAGACACCATTGTCGAAGACATCAACTTTCTCGAGTTACTCTCACAACATCTGACTCCACATTTGCTGAAGTTGTGTAACTTGGTGGGACACTGGTCGTTTCCGGCCCATGAGTTGTCCAATGACGATTTGACGTACTGTGTGTATTTGATTTTGAAGTATTGTCTCGAACACATCCATGAAAATACCCCCGAATTGTACGAAGATATTAAGCTTTCAAATAACGAGTTACTAGCATTGATTTTCATGGTCAGAGATACCTACAAAAACGGCAACCCTTTCCATAATTTCAGACATGCCGTGGATGTTTTACAAGCGTCATTTCATTTTGTCATCAGACTCGGATATCTTCCTTCTTTCACTCAGTTCCAAGTTGACCCCCGTGCTAACGAGCTCATCTGCTTGCATCTGGAGAAATTGGGCAACGCCGTGGAATTAATCCCCATGAAAAAGTTGTCAAAGACTCTGGTGGACACCACGTTAAATTTGATTCAAACCCTTTCATTACTCGTTGCAGCATTAGGCCATGATGTAGGACACCCTGGAGTGACCAATCAGTTCATGATCAAATACAATCTGTCGCCGTCTTTACTCTTCAATGAGAGATCGGTTTTGGAGCTGTTTCACACCTCTGTATTCATCAATAAGATCTTGGTAATAAACTGGCCCAGTTTCTTGAATTTGAAGATCACTGAAGTAGCGAGCTTGACAGTTAAGGAGCTCATCATCACATGCATTTTAGCCACCGATATGGCCGAACATTTCGACTACATCGACAGGCTCAACAAGTTCAATTACGACCACCATCATACTGCAAGTGCACAACAAGATACCAATCTTCAAAATAAAACCAAGCAAGTCAAGTTGATCTCGTGTTTATTGATCAAGTGTGCAGACATCTCCAATGTCACCCGGCCACTCAGGGTGTCGAGTCAGTGGGCGTTGGTATTATCACGAGAGTTTGATGAGGTGATGAAATTGGAACAGCAAATCGCTGACAATACCAAGAAGTTTAGCATTGAATATGAAAGCATACCCGAACAGCTCGACCAAGTTTTGGCAGCCAATCCCATGTTACACAAGGGACAGATATTTTTCATTGATACATTTGCAGAGAATTTGTTCAACAACATTATTGAACTTCTTCCTCCATTAAAGTTTACAGGAGATATTGTCAAGGAAAATAAGGAGTTCTGGCAAAGTCGAAGTTTGGAGTAGAAATTTGGCACATTGTAAGTTTGGCACAGGTAATTGTGTAGGCAGTGGCCGTGTATAATAGAAATAAACCGTATGTATTCTCAACTATAATTACTTTCACGCAACAATGACAACATGAAATTGTACAAGCTTTTACTAAATGGCCATAATTGGCAAATGGCCGTCGCTAAATGGGCAGCGCTCGCCTGCGCCCTCGCTCTAAATGGCGATAATTTCAGGTTCAGCCTAGGCGTAGGCGCATCCCAAGCACTTGCTCAAATCCATTGCCTCATCACCGCGACTTCCATGCGTTGAGAAAAAAAACCGTTTTATTAACTAACCAACTCACACCCTGGTTACAGGATTCATCATACAATCGAATTAGTGTGTGAAAAGTATACTGAAGGCCCACCGCGTGTTTTTTCTGAAACAAAGGAGATTCATCTTGTCATCCATTCAACCTACAAATCATGGATTCCAATCACCAATCTCCCTACCTGGTAAGGCCCATAGTTTTATCTCCCCCTCCTTTGAATAAGTCGTCGTCCAATATTCTTTCAAATCCCCTTAGTGGTCTGGGTTCTCAAACAAGCGATTTGGGCAGTTTGAATCCTTCTGTAAAGGAAGATAGAAAACTTCAAGATTTCCTTTCAAGTCATTTTAACAGACAACAAAGTGTGGGTTATAACTTACAACATGAGTTCGAAACCCTCAATGCTGACTTGGATCTAGACTTCAAAGATAACCTCAACTCGAACGCTTCTCTGTCGTCTACAAATTCCAATTCGAATACCACAAACACAAATACAAATATACTCACTAACACCACCTCCAACCCAAATTCCAACTCAACCAGTATCCCGAATACAAACACAAATACAAACACCAACGTCAACCTAACTTCGCCGGTACCCACAAACATCAACGTTGGTTCACAAGCTGGACTTGGTTCCTTACTCAATCAGGGTTTTTATTCGCCGTTAAACTTACCAAATAGACCTCAAACTGTTACTGATTTCAGTCTTTCAGCTGGAGCTCCAACCACCCAGAATCTGGGCTCCATACAGTCCAATTTCTTCCTGGAACTTGTTAGGTTCACCAGCTGGATCGAGACTTTGAGTCCCCAGGACAATCTCACGATGATTGAACATTTATGTGTCAATTTGCCCGTGGATATTCTCTTCAGTTTCAGGTCAAAATTGGAGCAACATCTAGGAGGTCAAATCCTGCTGCCTCAAGCACAAGTTCCCATACTGAGCAATGCCAACGCTCAAATCAGTTCCATGCTTTCACCTTATGCTTACGCTCAACCTCATCCAAATCATCTGGTGGATTTATTGAATGATTTCGATAATATCAGTTTGAGCGATGACAGGATTTTGCAACAGCCTAAGCCGAAACAGAATGCGTTTAAGAATCATTACAACTCCAACTTGGGAGGATTATTGGGGCCAAAGGGACGCCCTAGATCTGCTGATCCTAATTTGCAAGCTAAACAAGGATATTCGCAACCAGGATTCCAATATTTGGATAGATCTAAGAGCCCTACCAACCACATGTATGAAAAAACAAATTTCTTGCAGCTAGCAGCCAACTCTCCAGGTTTAGGAGCTCAACAACCTCAAGATGATTATGAATCATTTGATATGTCCCAAAAACTTGGGGCTTTGGCTACAATCAATTCGAGGGTTGCATTGGATTCCAATAAAAAAGGTTATCATGGACACTTTGATCCTGTCAATAGAGCCATCAACTCGAATCTGGTACCAATTGGAGGTAATAAAATCAAAAGTCCAAATGCAAAACCAATTCGCAAAGATACAAACACCGGGTCAACCACTCCCAACACATCTAATAGCTCGATGCCAGCAGATGTCACCAACTTGGATTTATTGAACAACATACCAGCTTGGTTGAAGCTTTTGAGGTTACATAAATATACCGATCTGTTAAAAGATATCCCATGGAAACAATTGATTGAATTAAAAGAAGAAGAATTGGAAGAAAGAGGAGTCAAAGCTTTGGGGGCTAGAAGAAAGTTACTAAAAGCATTTGATGTCATAAAAGCTCATTATCAATAGATGGACTACAAAAGATAAACGATAGGTGGATAGAATAGACTTCTGATACACAACATTTTCTCAGACATTTTTCAATAAAATCAATCTTTTCATTAACAGTTTCTTAATCATTATATTCACCTCTACATAATAACGCAACAAGAATTGGTCTTCTTAGCTTGTTTATAAAACATTCTTGAAGAACTTGATAATGCCTCTGATTTATCCACCAAACTATCCAATTTCTCTCCTCTTTGTAAAACGTTTTCGATGGTTTTATGTAAAACGATCTTGGTTTCATCTAATTCCTGTTGAACTCTCATGATACTGTCAGCTTGACTTGGATCTTGATACTTGTTCAAGTAATTTGTCAAATTATCAAATTCCAAACTTGGGTTGGGCTCATTCACATTTTGCCAATCGGACTTTGGATGCAAAGATAAATATTCTTCTAAAATCTTATTGATTAAAGAATATGCAGGTCTCACAGGATATTCCTTGTCGGATATGATCACACAGGATAATCCTTCCAGTCTGGTATAAGTGTGGCCCACGTAATTTCCTTCTTCGACACTTTGTCTTTGACCACTTTGAGTCCTTTGAGAAACGGTTTCGGCAAAAAAAGTCATAAATTGACCAACACTTCCTCTTTCAAAGAAAGAAAATTGACTCAAATCCTTAGCATGAGTCAACTCGATCGACTTTTCCCCTGAGGTCTTCAAGATTCCGATGTAATATAACTTCATAATGCTAAAGCAATGTTTATACAAACGGAAATCAAATGGTGATTTCGCGCCTTCATAAACGAGTATTGATTTGGGTGGAATTGGAACACAGGAAAACCCTTGGGTATAAATGAGTGAAATTCCTGTTCCCACATATAAGGTAGTATTACTAGGGGATCTGGGAGTAGGGAAAACGTGTTTGAGGTCTCAATTCGTGCATCATATTTTTACAAACGCATATAAAGCCACCATTGGAGGAGATTACTTGACGAGCACCGTTAATGTTAAACAAGATGACGGACATGAAAGTGACAACGCAAACACAACCACAAACGAAACCAATGATGATATAATAAAGGTGAATCTTCAGATATGGGATACTGCAGGACAGGAACGATTCAATCTGATATCTAGAGCTTTTTATAGAGGTACTGATGTAGTGGTACTTATTTATGATATCACCAACTACGAAAGCCTACTTAATGTCAGGACGTGGTTCAAGAACTTTATGGACCATTGTCAAGTTACGAACCCCGGAGTCATCATTGTAGGCAACAAAATCGATAAGGTTAAGGATAGAGCTATAGATTTGGAAGAAGTCAAGGAAATCTTGACTTTGAAAGTTGGTGAAGGTGATCAGTTGAGTCTAGATGATTATGTAAATTGGGATACAGATTTGTTCGAGATTTGTTGCAAAAAACTTGAATTGGTCGAGAAAGTCTTTTATAGAGTTGCACAACAAGGACTTCAACTCGAAGGAGGACCCAAGCTCATGTCTTTTGATAATCTTAATATTGATTTGAGTGAGACTCCAAAAGGTACAAGGTGTTTTTGTTAGCATATATACATATTTACAGGTGGTTAAGCATTGTCCAGAGATGCTGGGGTTGGAG
This sequence comes from Yamadazyma siamensis, assembly GCA_030581535.1. NCBI lineage: Eukaryota > Fungi > Ascomycota > Pichiomycetes > Serinales > Debaryomycetaceae > Yamadazyma > Yamadazyma siamensis. Next base: position 37,067 of record JAKTTO010000030.1, on the reverse strand, counting down.
CTGGAGCGTCGACTGGAGCGTCAACTGGAGTTTCAGCTGAAGCTGGAGCTGGAGCTGGAGTCTCAACAGCAGCATCAACAGATGTTTGAGAAGCTCTTTCAGCTTCCAACTCGTCATCGTCCATTAATTGCTCCTTATAGTGCTCAGGGTATCTTCTGAAACACACTCTCATGGCTTCAAACTTCTTAATACAGTCGATACCTCTGGGTTCAGATTCAGAATATACAAAACATGCGAAAGCTTCTTTGAATTCTTCTCCACATGGACCGTGAGCCATTCCTCCGAGACATGGACAATCCCAGTTGATTTCACCGGTGATTGGATTGTATGCAGCGCCTTCGTAGTCTTCGGCGGTTGGTTCTTTTTGTTCGTCAGCTTCACCTTCAGCTTCTGGTTTTTCGGAAGAAGTTTCAGCAGCAGCAGCTTGAGAAGTTTCAACGGCTTCAGAAGCTACGGCAGTTTCACCAGATTCGGCAGTTTTTGGAGCAACTTCGGAGATAGTCTCGGAGACAGCATCCACTATCTTTTCAGTTGTTTCAGCAGGTTCCTGGACGTCATTTTTGATGCTGGATAAAGAGAATCCAAGCACAGAAATACCCAAAACTACACCCACGAGTTGATTAGTAATAGGGTTTTTAGTGGACGCTTTTGCGGAATAAAAACGACACCCATTGACACCGTGGACAGCATATCGACTGGAGGTGACTCTGGTGGCTCTCAAGGCTCTGGCACCTCTGGAAAGCATTGAAACTCTGGAGGCAAACATATTAGTGATGAGAATTTTTCATTGGGTCGCGCAGCCAGTATATCAGATTAATGATTATATTCTATGTAATTCCATGACCGTTTCCGTACAACATCTCGGGTGTTTGGTCGAAACCCACTTCTCTAGTTCTTTCGTATATCCTGCTGCAAGTCGATGAACTCTTCTTGTTTTTTACGGGGCTGGTCTACATACTGACTATTCCATAAAAGCGACCCGAGTACTGCAATGACACTGGCACCTCCGAGGAGTCTGACGAATTTCAATGCCCTTTCACTTTCCTTGGTTCCCTCGTGTCCGATCTTGTCGATCTTGGTGTTGACGGCCTTCCACGACGATTTTACCGAGTACAGTCTAATTAAAATCCTGGGTCCCATTACTAAGTTGGTGCGATAAGTGAGCGAGCAGTAATGGGCTGACAAGGAAAGGAAAAGTAGGGAAGGAAAACGAAAAAAGGGGAAGTGAAAGCATATACAGGAAAAGAACGAGATATGAATACTATTGTATGTGTAATTCTATAACTCTCTTTGTATCTTCATGAACTCATTACTCACTCAAGCAACTTCTCGAGGGATACAGGCTTATACGCCTTGCTCTCACGTAAAAATAATATATCGTCGCCAATGTAGCCACTGCGAGGCCAGTGACCGGCCCCTTCTCTGTGGAACTCGTAGATGGTTCCGAGTTGAGGTTCGTGTCCCACGGAATTCATCACGATATTGTGTTCAACGCAAAATTGTTCCACCACGTCCTTGAAACTGACTAGAAGGTGTGATAATGGCACTCCTTGTGCGCCACTGGGACCTTCAGATATAAACCTGATTAGGGTGTCATTGGATGGGAGCGGCTCCAGCGATATGGTGGGTAATCTGAAGTTCGTTCGGTCCAAGACTCGAGTGACATACCACCGGGATATGGCCATTGTCTCGCTACTTGCATCAATTTTTAGTGCCATAAATCTCAGGTACCATCCCACAAATTGTGTCCTAAACTCTTGTGGAGGTAGCCTTACCAACTTCTGTGCCCAAGGGTTAAAGTATTTGAACTGAAGTAGGATTTCCTGGTAATTTTTTGGAAGCACTTCAATGGCTGCAAAAAAAAGCTGCGCATTTTGAAGCGACTCTTGGGAGTGAAGGGAAACCACAAGACGTTCATCTGCCCACTGAAGAAGATTTTTGAACACTTTTCCGTAGAAGCGGACTACCTGGTGGTTCCCTAGCACGTGTTCGAAGACGCTCACCCACATGTGGACGTTTTCCAATTCTTCGCCGATGGTAATGTGTGAGTTGAGAGATGTGAAGTATGCAACTAATTTGCTGGATATCTGTTCAACGACAGACACCAAGGTCATTCTTACAGCTTCTATTTGAAGAAGAGACGCCACATAGATTGGGGAGTTCGTTAACGGCACCCATAACGACACTTCGGTGCTCAATCGAGGCACTAACACCTCAGTTAAAAGTCTTTCAAAAACGTCATTACGGATAGTGTACAACCCCAGTTCCCAGAACAAAAGAATCTCCTCGAACTCATGAGACGGCACATGCTCCAACTGGAGTTTTACTTCTGTGAACACCACCTCGTCAAACGGTTCGTGCTGGTCGTCAAACTCCTTGATCAATTTATACTGAGTGCGCAAGGTCTCTAGCACGATAGGATTTCGAGTTCTTATGGCTTCAGCGAGTTGTGGGAGCACTAGTGACACATACACCTGTTTTGTCTGAGGATGTTCCACTGAGATTATGCCATTGATATCCTTTTGCTGGGTGTACTCCAAGAGTTTAGTGAGCTTGGAAGTGTTGGAGTCTATGTCAGAAACATCAGCGTTCAATTGATGATTCTGGATCCTGAGAAACCTTTCTTGACGCCGTAGTCCGTCAAGCCGGTCATTTATATGTGCTAGCTTCACCAAAACGTCATCAAGATTGTCTGAGGCGTTTTTGATAGTGGATGGTACGCTCACGTCTTTCAACTCTAGCTCCTCTATTAGCTCGTAAAGCGCTAGGAGCTGTCTACTATACTTGGTATCAGCACTAGCTTTTCCACTAGAACCGGAACTGGTAGCAGGCCCATTGGGGTTCTCGTTGACTCCTCCTACCCCCACACCTTGTGGTCTTAATTGAGTCTTTATAGGCTCAACTATTCCCTCGTTATTTGAGCCGAGTCCCGTTCCAGGCTTATATCCCATAGCCATCATAAGTTTGGCCCCAATCCCATATGTGGATGTAAGTGTCGAGGCACCTTCGTCTCCGGCACTTGGATACATCTGAGCGTTTAACAGGCCAAAACTGGGACGAGAGTCATTGAAGTCCAGCTCCAGCTCGTGCTCCAGCTCCAGTCTGTGGTCCACCATTTCCAGGTCGTGTGAATCCATTTGGTCGTCAGTCTTCGTGAATGCCAAACTCGACATCGGCCCAGCCCCTGGTTTCAGTCTGGGGTCAGCTCCATCCCCAGTTGTTGGTTTGCTGAACGATATAAAATTCATATACACCTAGTGCGATGGATTTGGATAGTTGGATTAGTTCGAAAATCGCGAATGTTGCAAAATAGATGAATTGAGATTAGATTAATTAAACAATCACCTACTTTCTAAATTTACGAATTAAATCGAGAACTTGCTTTTCCACAAGAACCTCGTCACTGCCTTCATTGATGCCGTCGGTGATTACCTGCACCACCGAAGGCTGGTTTTCCCCTGGTAATTTGAAGTGGCGTGGAATGAATTCCCCATATTTTTGCAACCAACTGAGTCTGCGATCACGTTCATCTTGTTGGAAATTATGAAGCTCCCCGTTCAAGAACGTGTCTAGTTTCTCGAGGAATTGTTGTGGATAGGTGAACTTCTGGTGGTGGTATTCGGGAAGATACTTGGTTTTGTAGATAGTGAGGAAGTTCTTGTAGTAGTAAGTCAACTGGTGGATTATATGATGATAGTTCACAAGATCTAGCTTACCGTTTATCTGGTGATACTTATTGAGGAAAATGATGATTTGGAATAAATTGGTGCTTTTGAATTGAGCATACTTCTTATCGAGATCCAGTGCTTGTGTACGAAGCTTCTCAAAATACGAGTCCAAATTGTCGGAGATTTTCTTACCTCTGATTTCGTTATTGATTATGACATCGTATATGGATTTGAGATCTTTGAGAACATTGTCACTTTCTTCGGCATCTTGTTCGAGGACTTCAAAGTTCAAGCTATCTTGGTTTCCGCCGTCATGTGCGTATTGATCAAACTGGTCATAAGCGGCCATGCACTGGTCAAAATGGTTGGTAAGCATCTGAAGAAGCGATATGAGCTCCTGGCCCAAACTCTCGTTCTCCTTCAAAATGGTTTGGATGACATCGCCGTTCAAGCTGTGTGCAGTGAATAGGTCCTCGAATGTCTTGGTAAATAACAGATACCTTTTGTGTATCACTTTGGTGAATGGTTCTTGTACTGTTTCTCGTAAACTCTTATCCATAAACTGATGGAGTTTCTCCATATTGGAATGGTGAGCGTCAACATTGTATAGAAGGTTGTTAATCTCTTCGAGCGAAATGAAATCCTTCAACAGCATGCCACTGTTGACATCAGCGCCATTTTTGGTTCCATTCCCGTCTTTAGACACAGATACTGGATCTTGGATGAGAAAATACGGTACTTCTACCAGCTGTAGTTGGTCAATTACGTCAGTGAATTCAACCTTGGCTTGCATCACCTTTGTGTACTCCTTCTGGTACTTCTGTATGCAATCTTTGTGTACTTTTATGTCCAAAAATTGGATATACTTATCGATCATTCCATTGACTAACTTAAAATGGTGGCTTCTATCTTCTATACGGTCGAATTCCTGCGATTGTTCCACCATGAACTTGTTGTTGAGAGATTGAATCAGAAGATCTGCTGTATTACAGAGCTCTCTGGCCTTGTTGAGATTGGACTGGGCCTGGTTGCACCAGTTGACCAAATCCTGTCTCAGTACTTGCCTCATGTACTGTATCGATTATCGCGACAAGCTGAATTCATTATCGCGACAAAGTTCTTGAACCAAAATCTGGAAACATGTTTGAGGTAGAGGTATTGAAGCAAGCCATCACGTCCAATACCGAGATCCAGTTCTTGGACGCATCAGACGCGGCTATTCCTGTGGAACCATCCACCATCAATCTGGTTTCAAAAGTGAAAATCGGAGAAAATTCTTACGACGTGAACGACGAAACAAATTTTTTCAACAACGACAAAAACGATAAACAATCGCTCAAAGCAGTCCTTTTCTGTTGGCTCCATGATAAGTCGTCGATTGTGGACTACAAGAATGATTGTGGGAAGTATGGGATTCCCGATTTCCGGTTTTTAGTTAAAACGGTCTTGAATACCTGGCTCAATGGTAACGCAGAAAGTTGTGAGTTCATAATCGACTCCAAATCCACAGAAGTTTCTACAAAGAAAAGACAACTCGAGGACTCTAGCTCCCAGAAATCCGCCACACTCTCTTTCGAAGTCAGTAGTGTTGATCATAACGCCATTTTAAGGGGAACCAAGAACTTAGATTTCAGCTATCTACTCAAAGATGCTAGAAACTTCATAAGTCAGCTCAAAAGAAACAAACCAAACCCAAGTCAATCTCAGTCCAGGAAGAACCTCAAGCTGCCTATTATATTGCTTTCGCCTGCCACCTCGGCATTATTATCGTTATCCAATATTAAACTCTTTCTCGAGGAAAGTAAGTTTGTGGACCCTACCACGAGTGCCGGCTTGAGTTTATCTAAACCATCGAACGGAGTGGAGGTCATTGAACACAAAAGCGATAAATTACATCCTTCTGCACATAAAATCACGGTGGTGGATAATGTTGATTTTTTTACCAAACCTGAATATTGGGACAGAGTGATAGCGATCTTCACCACCGGTCAAAGCTGGCAATTCAACAAGTATAAATTCAGCAGTCCTGAAGTATTATTCCAGAAGTACCATGGGTTCTACATGTGTTACCAAACGGACGTGGTGCCCAAACTGATCAAAGATTGGAACATTCATCAGGTTAAAGTAGACAGAGACAAAAGATTCCGTGATAGAATGATTGTGAATGACTTTTGGGGGGACTTGGAGAAGATCATGATCCAAAGAGGTTATGGTGCTTAGTGTACACTAGAAGATGTAAAAGTAGTATATTGGTGTCAGTTATGCAATACTATATACAAGTTTCTACTTATACTCTCGTTCTAGGCTTTTGAAATACTCATAAATGTCCTCAACTTTCTTATTTTCAACTTTACGACTATCCCTGCTTCTAATAGCCACAGTACCATTTTGGATGTCCTTATCTCCCACCATAAGAATGTAGGAGTAGCCCTTGGTGACCGCATCTTTTATTCTACTCCCGACAGTTTCTGGTCTGCTGTCAATATCAACATAGAAGTTGTACCCAGTTAATGGAGAGACTTCAACGTCATTCGTCAAAAGATCCCCCACCAATTGATCTCTGATTTTTTGAGCATGAGGAGTATGACTCTCATTCACGGGGATCACAATGGCTTGTCTTGGGTTCAACCAAAATGGCCACTTGCCCTGGTAATTATCGAGTAAGATAGCGAAAAATCTTTCCAAAGATCCAAAAACAGCTCTGTGGATCATAATCGGCTGGTTATCTCTTGAGCCATCAACATCTATATACTTGAGCTGGAATCTTTCCGGAAGATTAAAGTCCAATTGGATGGTACCGATCTGGTGGGATTTGTCGAACTGGTCAGAGATCATCACATCTATTTTGGGCCCATAGAATGCACCATCTTCAGGCTTGATGTGCCAGTTTCCAGCACCACAAGTTGCATCTAGCACCGACAGAAGTTGGCGCTCGGCCACATCCCAGGTTTCGATGTTGCCGATGTAGTTTTCAGGCCGTGTCGACAAATGGAACTGGATGTTGTGGTTAAGGTTGAACACTTTGTATGTGTGAGTAAGTAGAGAGATGGTGTTCTCGATTTCCTTGTGAATTTGGTCCAACGTACAGAATATATGGCCATCGTCCTGGTGAAATCTTCGTACCCTCGTGAGGCCCGTGAGAGCTCCAGATGCTTCGTTACGATGGAGGGAGCTGAAGTCACTTAATCGCACGGGAAGCTCCTGATACGACCGTTCGAACTTGGAGAAAATCACACAGTGGCCGGGACAGTTCATGGGTTTGAGACCGTAGACGTGGGCCTCGGGGTCGTGGTCGTGGTCGTGGTCGTGGTGTGTGTCTGATTCTGTATGCGTGTCTCCAGTAATATCCTCCTCCTTTGAGGCATCATTTCCCTCTACACGGTACATGTCCTCCTTATAATTATCCCAGTGCCCCGAGGTCTTCCAGAGCAGGTTCTTATATATCAACGGGGTGATGACCTCCTGGAAACCGTATTTTTGCTGCTGGATCTTCATGAACTGAATGAGCTTATTGAATATTCTGGTGCCATGAGGAAGAAAAAAAATGGACCCGGGCGACGAAGCGTCGGTGGTGTATAGGAGTTGTTTTGTGGATATGGCATGGTTCGATAGCGACACGCTCTTTGTTTTGGTCGAGTAAAACCGGACCAGTCTAAAGGCTCTCATGAACGTGAGTAATTTTTCCAACGATTTCAGTGCACCATTTTACTGCGATTTTACTGCGATTTTACTGCGACCAAAGCCTGGTGGTCAACTTCAAGCAGCCGCTATTTCTTGTGTAGAGGGCGTTGAAGCTGAGGTGGAGGTGGAGGTGGAGGTGGCTGGTGGTTGTGCCGATTGCACGGACTCGGGGTTGGCTGGTTCGTCCTTTATGGCCACTTTTTGTTCGTCTTTGATGTCCTTTTTGGACTCGCGTCTTTCCTTCTTTTTCTTCCAGTTGTGATGTTTAATCTTGAAACCAGTAAAACTCTTAAAGAACACCGGTCTTTTAATCCATTTGCCCACGGGTTTGCCACTCTTGTCCAACGGATTCAGCGTGGCTGCAGAATTCATCGTAAGTCCTGAAGTACTACTCTCTTTGAGCCCACTATTGATACGATTATTATGAGTGTTCCCACTACCATCTGGCTGGGGAGACGACGTCTTAGACAGCCCTTCGGATTTCTTATCATCTGCACCACCAGCCAATTTCTTGACTCTGCTCTTGGGTGCTGGGGGCTCGAACACTGGAAGTGTGGCAAGAAATTTGGATGGTACCTTCACTTTCACGAAGTATCGCTTTGCAGGAGCCATAGTAATTGAATAAGAAAAATCAAAATCGAATTCGAATCGACGATTGCGAATCCTACTAATAAATTAATGAGCGACCCAGGGGCTGAACAGACCCGAGACGAATTGTTTCGCCAGGAGCTCCAGGTGTTCCGCGACAGTTTCAGACAACAGGGCCAACAAGAGGATGACACTGTGACCATCGATGAAGTGTTTGGAGTCAGTAGTGGATTCAATGGGATTGAAATCACCAACCCCAGGGACGTTTCTAAGCCCACGGAGTTTCTGACCCTTAGAAGACCCACCAGACTCGACCTCTTTAATAACAACCAGAAGTTAGACATCAGAGCTCACCAAAGAACCTACGAGGGCGCATACACTCGGAGTGCCATTGGATCTTTGGCGTTCTCCATTATGATTATTAAGTTGTTCTCAATAGAATTCTTACCCATTGGCACCGTGTACACTTTATACGGAACGTTGTTGTTTTTTATAGGTATTTACAAGAGCAGGACTCTAGACTTTTACTACAATCCCCTGAAGAACAAGGAGTACTTTAAGACCAGTGGGAACAGTGTGGTGTTGTTGACGGGGGTGAGTTTGGCCTGTTATTTGAGTTTGTTAGTGATGATATTGCGGATGTGATGTCAGTAGTATTTCCTACGGTGGTCCTGGGATTTTCCTACGGTGGTCCTGGGATTTTCCCACGGTACTCCCAGGAACAACACGAGGGCTCTATGACAATGCACCGATTCCCAAAAGTAGAACTTGAAGGAGTAGCTGTGCACTCCAAAAACTCACCTTCTTCATTCGGGTGAGTCGACTTTGTTCATCAGCAACATAGTCCACGAAATTGTTGTACACTTCTTCACTGATATCGTCCATCAAAAGACTATCGTATACTGTCCAGGACCCTTCGAAGTCCTTAACAGGCTTGATGATGTGATTTTCCAACTCAATATAGGTGTTTTTAGAGTTAATGTATGCCACGATTGGCCGTATCAATGCGTAGTTGATGTATGAAAGTTCCGGGGTCTGGAATGGTACCAGGGCCTTCACGTGGTTCAATTTGATGCTGAGATTGAGGAGAATCTGTGGTTCATCTTCTATAAGTTGGGCATTCTTGGACTGACGACTGTCGCTATGCTCCAAGCTGGCTTTGAAACTTTCAAGCCATCCCTCTTTGTGGGTTTCAGGGAATATGAAGTCTCCAGTCATATCGACTTTTCCGTTTGAAATCCAACCAAATGGTCCCTCCAATCCCCTGTTCAAATGCTCCACGTTCAAAGAATTAATTCTGCACCTCTGGATCCGGAAATTGTCAATGTTGTCGCTGAACTTAGTCATCTTATCGTCCAATTTGTCTAGGCCTCGTTGACGTTTGTGAACGGTGAAAAGAGATCCGTCATACGACCCGTTAACTATATCTGCATTCAACAAGTCGTAGAACAACCAGTGTTTTCTGAGCTTGGAACATACCATGCTATAGATCTCCACCGTAAATGGACGGAATCCTTGTGGTTGGTAGAGTGTTACCAGCATATCCTCGACCCGGAAGTTATCGATTTCGAAATCCCCCGGCTGGTACACGTTTTTATAGTTGGTAGCACTATCGTTCGGGTCCCAAACCACATGGGTTCGATCGATGACACCTCGGACTCCTTTCATCTCCCAGGTGTCGATGATGCCTCGGCCGTTGACCCACTTGTTGAAACTGAGAGTGAGATTGACCTCCTCAATGGAAAGATCGTATTGAGTGTAGTTTCCATCATCATACTCCACATCTTCGTCTTGCGATGTGCTGTCCAAGTTTGAGCCCGTATACGACCCCTTGATGAATTTGGTGGCCTTACGTGGTCTTCTGCTGACCAGGACTTTCTTAAAAGAGATTTTGCCGTCTTTCCATCCTGGAACTATGGCATTTTCGAATACCACACTCAACTTCAGGTTTTTGGTGATGAATTCCCCAAGCTTCCGTGCCACGAGCTCCTGTGCAAACACGGTGTTGAAGGTAAGAATCACGAGAGAGAAGAACGTGGTCGTACCAAGGAATATGAGAATAGCATTGCTAATGACAAGCCATGAGAAGAAAGCCGAGTAGTCGTCGGTATTGAACGGCCGGTTAGATCTTTTGAGGAGCCATCGGACCCGCACGTATACTCGTGACACCCAGTTGTTGGCATTGGCGAGGAGCTGTTTCTTGGTGTTGGGTCTGGTGGGTTTATTGAAGATGATTCTGGAGTACTGAAACGGTAGTGGGTGCTTGTGGGAGAATGACGACAATTTGGAGGTGCTAAAAGGCCTCTGAAATCGGCCAAAAACCGGTATGTGTGGTCTTGGGGGGCACACTTTGAGCATGGGTAGCTTTGATCCGGTGGGGGGACGTGGCATACATGCTAATCGGGGACGTAAACTCCACATGGGATGAGTGTGCGAAAATGAATAGTGAGACATGGGGAATGGATTTGAGCAAGAGAGGATAAGAAACAGTTCGAATGGTAACGTGCACGCCAGATATGGTATGTGTTCATGTAGCCATACCATCAGGCACTTTTGAAAATTTTCGGGTTCGGGGAGGAGGTCAGGTGACTTGGTGGGTCTCAGTCCCAGTAGTAACGATAAAATACTGGTCACGTGCCAGAAAAGTCCGGGTTTATCAGGTGGGTTCCTTCGGCGCTATTTCCCCTTTGATCAGCGACATGCTCGCATATAGTGTTTTAGTTGCTTTTAGGCCGATGTCTTCTACGTGGCTCTAAATCTTGTGGCTCTCGATCTCCACTTCTGTGACTCATTGCACAGTTTGGTAATCGATTATACAACTTATTCACAGAACCAGCTTCCCGTGAGCTGTCCGATACAAGCGTCAGACCCAATTCGATGTACTCATATTACTACAGCCTTCGAGCATGCCACTCACCCGCACGCCCTATAAGCTGCTCACGATCCTAATATGTCAAATCCGATGTCAGTGTCAAGATCCCGCTAACCAAATGTAGGAACAATCAAGTGCGTGGCGCGCACGATTTCTTATCTATAAAAGCACCCCTTTCCTAACATTCGAATTTATCATGTTCGGCAAGGAATTGAGAGAACAACAGTTCCAGACACTTGGATCAAACATTGTGCCTGTGAACCACGGATCTTATGGGCTTCCTCCCAAGGTAGTGTTTGACCAATTGGTTCAGGGTTTAGCTGACGATATTAAATTCCCAGATAAGTATGCTCTTTTGACCCAGCCTAAGGATTATTTAAACGCCATTGAAACAGTTGCTGAAATCGTGCACACCAAGTACACCAATGTGGCAATCATCCCTAATGCTACCTCGGCTATAAACGTCATATTCAGAACTATGGTCTGGGAAAAGGGCGATAAAGTATTGATTTCTTCGGTAGTATATGACAGCTGTGAACACGTCTTGAGATTCATCGAACAAAGACAAGGCATTGAGGTTGTTAAGATCCCTGTGAACCTTGACGATGGTGAAGATGCGTTGTTTCTGGCATTTGAAGCCGAATTGAAAACCGGCTCTTACAAAGCGTGCTTATTCGATGTCGTCAGTTCCCTTCCAGCTTTTCTTTTCCCCTATAAGAAATTGGTGCAGACGTGCAGAAAGTATGGTACCATATCTGTGGTTGATGGAGCTCATGGAATTGGGCTTGTTCCCTTGGATTTAGACGATTTGCAACCTGATTTCTTCACCTCAAACTTACACAAGTGGTACTTCTTACCTAGAGCAACTGCGTTCTTATATGCTGACCCCAAGCACCACAAAACCATCCAACCGTTTCCAATTAGTCACGTGTTCATAGAGGAAGAAGAAGGTGATCAGACTTTGGTCAAAAAGTTCCTTTTTGCAGCCAGTAATTCGTACGCGCAACTCCGGTGTATTCCGGTTGCAAAAAAGTTTAGAGAAAGCCTTGGAGGAGACGAAAAGATTTGGGAGTATTGCTTCCTGTTGAGAGACCAAGTAGTGGAGTGGCTTGCCAAGAGGTGGGATACTCAAGTTCTCGGTAAACTCGACATTCAAATGGTGAACATCAAGTTACCACAGAAGTACAAGATTCCGTTTGCCAAATTCCTTGAAATCCAAGCTGAGGCTCCAAATTATGATACCTATTTCCAAATTGGATATCATAACGACATACCTTTGCTTAGACTTTCATTCCAAGTATACAACACATTTGATGACTACACTTACGCCATTGATGTGCTTGAAAAGTTATTTAACAAAACCATAGGTGAGTAGTATCGTCAGTTTTGAATACTTTACTTTCAGAACTGGGTCCTTTGAGTTCTGCTACTGCATTTAAACTCAAAATATCTAAAAACGCTACTCTCAAACTGATATTGATCGACGCAATTCATAGAGTCGTGGATATCTTTTTAGATTTAATGGAAAATACCGTTTGTTTACTCTTCGTGGTTTTCGTATTTGAGTTTGTGTGACAATAGAGAGCCTCTATGCCGATTGAACGTCCACTCAACCGCGTTGCCCTACTTGCCCGCATTTATGCAGGTGCATCTGCCTACTTCAAGACGCTTCCCAATCGAGTATGACTGTTACTCTTTTAAAGGCTGGCCACTGACGTCCAGTCTCGAGACCGGCCAACTCTACGCCTCCAGACTCGATACCAGATGCAATGCCAGGTTTGGTGAGTGTAAACACTCGAATAGAGGGTCGAAAATCCCACGTGTTAGAATAATGCAAGCACAATGCTTAGGAGTTGCGTCTAGAAGCGTTCGTAAACAAGCCGCACATAAACTCCGGTTCACTTGGCAGGTTGAGGAATCTGTAGCGGAACCAAATCCTACACCACCTTTCTATCATTCTAGTACCTCTCTAATACCTCTCCACGCTTCTAATACCATCCTAGTACCCTATACTATAACCACTCCTCTACAGTTCTTGTTCCTTTATAAAAAATACATTAATCTATGGCTCGAAACTTTTAGGGATGCGATACTAATAGTTACATTGGTTGGGGTATTGTCTGTCACTCAAAGGTTGAGGGAAAAGGTCACGCAGAATCAATTCTCTCAAATCCCATTCAATGGCATTTTCAGCTTTCCAGTTCCAGAAGAACCAACCTTGACGAGTTTCATAAGCGTCCAATTGGGCTTCCACGTATTTTCTAATGTTGACTTTGTGCCAGTCGGGGAATCCTTCATACTCAGTATAAGCATCACATGAGTTGATGTAGACAGAATTATCGTAGTCTCCGGACCATCTAGCACCACGGCCAACTCCGTTCAACCATCTGGCACAGTCGGTCAAAGCAGCTGACCATTCTCCCACGACGTTCCAGTGGCTTTCAGTGGTGTGTTCCCTACCCAAAGAGCACGCAGTGGAAATATGATCGTCCAAGCTTCTCTGTAATTCTCCTTGAGAGAAAACTTGGTAGTGGTGATGGTCAATGACCACGTTCCAATAATCTCCATTGTCAACGGTCAAGAAATCGTCGAAATAGTTGGAGGTTTGGAATGCATCATGAATAACCACGGCCTGGATACTGTTTGCGTCTCTTGCGAGGTCGTAACCGTTGGTGAAGAATTGTTTCAATTGGTTCATGTCCAAAGCAGGACCCAAAGGTTCATTTAATAATTCAATTCCAATCACGGTATCCAAGTATTCGTCACCTCCATATTTATCAATGATGATCTTCAAGACATCAAGAGTCAATGCCACATTATATTCATTGGCTTGGAATTCAACTTGGTCTCTTAAACCAGAATTATCGAATCCATTTTGAGATCCAGGAGCTCCGTGTAAATCGATCCAAACCCATAATCCATGTTTCTTGGCCCATCCAAGGGCTTTGTCCAAGAACTCTTGTTGACCTTGGACATAAGGATCGTAATCGTAAGGTTTGAAAGCCCAATATCCAATTGGGATTCTCACAGCATTTAAACCGGCATTTTTAATATCTTTGAAATCATCTTCGGTATACCAAGTGGACCAGTGATTGTAGAGACGTTTATAGGCTTCATCTTTACCCAACTGTTCTGTGTAGTGATATTCATCAACAGGAGTTCCACTGTTATCTCCAAAGGCATCAAATAAGGATGGTGTGATGTATGCTTCTAATACAAACCAGCCACCCAAATTAACACCGTGGATTTGATCATTTTGATAATCAATTGCTAAGTCTCTTTTGAATATAGGGACACAATTGATCAAATGAACGATAGATAATAAACTTAAAATCCACCACATTTGTATTTGTGTTTTAATTATTAGTTGTACAAAAAACACACCTCAAGGATATTGAACACACTTTTATAGTAACGTGTAGGGTGTGCATGAGGCCCAGTAAAATTCTTGTACATAATGCTGGTTGCAGGATATGTTCCTGAATACAAGCAGTGGAAGGAGAGTTGTCAATTCAGGGAGACGCCTATTCCGCATTCGGGTGCTTTTTGCGGGCAGGGTACATGATTGTTCGTGCGCGGGCTACATGTGCGGCCAGGGTCGAAAGATTTGCTGGCCATAGTTATTCCGAGTTCATACAGGTTTGTTTACAATATTTCATGCTACTCAGCTTCTACATCTTAAATGGTATAATTCAATTCCGTGGTCAAAATAGCCTCGATATATTCCTTGTTCTGTTCGCCAGGCGTCGATCATAATTATTATTTACTAAAAACTGCTGACTATGCCCCACTCAAGTAATGATCCCTTGGATGATCATAGGACATATCCCCTCCTAGTTTTCCTGTCAGTGCTTGGCTACGGTGGAATTTCTTCGGTGTACAATGATTTTGTGTCTTAAGCGCCGGCTAAACCACCAATCACTCCTCTGAATTATACGGGGAAAGGTGGCCGTGAACGTGACATGCATCACGCATATTTGGAAGGAGTGAGTGTGAAATCCATTCCCCCTCCTTGTTTACATTTCACTGTGACGTTTGATTTGAGTAGCACTTAACGCCGTCATTTAACAAGAGGATATGGGCTACTTTACTTCCCCACGTTTACGACCAAAGAGCCATCCACTGTCACCCGGTGCCTTCTATAATTGCTCGTGGATAGGTCTAGGCCGCATCCTGAAATTCGAGAATTATACGCGATTGGAACTATACACGTCGTTATCGCACCGTGTCCTTATCCCGAACTGGACATTTATCGACCGCTTATAGTGGCCACTTTAATGCCGTCAGTCTCGAGTACAAAAGTGCCATGCGTCAATGTATCCAACGCCCAACATACGAGGCCAGGTATGCGCAGTCTTTGTGCTATTGACTTTGGTTTGATTTGATTTTGACTTTGGCTTCGTACTTCTTTTGTGTCACTCCATTTATCACTCCCTTTTGTGTAATTTGCCCCATCGATTATCGGTTGCCTCTTCGATGACGCAAGGCTACTATCGCATCCACTATAACTAATTTCCAGTGCGTTTCCCAGTTGGTCCGCAAACCGTAGGCGCGATCGCTCTAATGTCGATGGCTGCGAATTGCTGAGTTGCTTTGGAACTCCACAGTACTCGAACATAATCTCTTGGTTTAGAAACAGCAACGGTTTGATTACATTGAACATTGTGAAAATGAACTCAAACTTACCACAACCATCTGTTTACAAGCAAAAGGTTCAGGGTCATTGACACTATTGTTTTCAGTCACATGACCAGGCACCAGCCCCCCATGCGCGCCCTCGCTTGTTTCACGTGACCTGTCTGGCCCCAGCCCTAGTCTGGTATTATGGTTCCCGCACTTCCCTCAACCATCCTCCTGGCGCGCACTCTATACACTTGAAAATTTTTCAAGTGCTACATACTAAGAATTAGTCTGCAAATTGCTTAAACCGATTAAGTTCTAGTTATACTCAAAGAAAAATGTCTGTTGAAACCAGTTTATCCTACGCCGCCTTGATCTTGGCTGACTCCGAAATCGAAATCAACTCCGAAAACTTGTTGGCTTTGACCCAAAAAGCTAACGTTGAAGTCGAAGCCATCTGGGCTGACATCTACGCCAAAGCTTTGGCTAACCAAAACTTGAAGGACTTGTTCTTCAACATCTCTGCTGCTCCAGCTGCTGGTGCTGCTGCCGGTGGTGCTGCTGCTGGTGGTGCTGCTGCTGAAGAAGCCGTTGAAGAAGAAAAGGAAGAAGAAGCTAAGGAAGAATCTGACGATGATATGGGATTCGGATTATTTGATTAATTAATGTAGAATAGCAAAATTACCAAATAAATACACTCTATCATAATTGATTATTACGTCCCGTTTACTATATGACAATCTCCAGGTTTTGTTCGTTATTTCATTTCTAATTACAACTGTTATACAATAGGCTCGTCTCTCACGCCCAACACTCGTGATATAGCTCTAATACGAATGCTAACAGAGTCTCGCCAAACTCGAGATGCGATATACATTAACAACACCTAATTATCCTATTAAAAAGGTATATCTACAAAGTTATAAACGATTTTCATCTAATTTACTTCTTTTTCTTGTCAGCTTCAGCTTCAGCCTTAGCCTTAGCTCTCTTTTCTCTGATACCCTTGTATTTCTTGTCAGATCTGGCCAATCTCAAGGTTCTGAAAGCAGTTTGTTCTGGAACTTCAACAGCTCTTGGTTCAGTTTCAGGTGCAACTTGTTCGATTGGGAAAGTAGATTTGAGAGAAACGTTGGAGAATTTGGCAATTTCTTCCTTGGTGGTCTTCTTGTCGAAAATGACCAATTTAGATTTGTATTCTTGTAATCTGGCAACGTTTAAGTTGAAGGTTTCTTCACTTCTGTTAACTCTTCTGTGGTCAACAGAGATTCCAATGGTTCTGGCGTATTTTGGAGTCAAACCAACGGCCTTGATTTCAGCCAAAGTGAAACCTCTACCGGCTCTCAATTTTCTGTTGTATCTGATAGTTGGAGCTCTGACAACTGGCTTTAAAGTATCGA
This sequence comes from Yamadazyma siamensis, assembly GCA_030581535.1. Taxonomy (NCBI): domain Eukaryota; kingdom Fungi; phylum Ascomycota; class Pichiomycetes; order Serinales; family Debaryomycetaceae; genus Yamadazyma; species Yamadazyma siamensis. The sequence continues at coordinate 20,238 of JAKTTO010000030.1, read as the reverse complement.
CTGGTCTTGGGGATTCTTTGGCAATTTTTTGTAATCTAGCATTTCTTCTAGACACTTTTTTACCGGCTTGGTCAAAGTGAACCTTGACTCTTTCTTGCCAGTGCTTTCTGAAGTGATTCTTCAAGATTGGTAAGTTTTTAGAAATAGCCATCTTTAATGAGTATTAACTTGAATGAAAAAAAAAATTTTCACTTTATGTTTTACTGCGAGAGTGCGATTTTGCGACTTCAAATTGTGGGTGTGCGCACGACTACATTTTATCGAGGTTGATAGTGACTGTGGAGATAGTGAGGGTAAGTGAAGGGTATGAATGTAAATAGTGGGATAAAAGAGAAGTAATGTACTTTTGTCTGAGTGTAAGACATTATGGTGTATTTGCATAAGTGTATGAGGTCAGATGTTCTTCAGAAGTGCATTTTTGTGATATCGTGGAAAAACAGTCACACACCTCACGTGTAAGTCATGTGCTGGGTCCCCTAACACAAGGCGCATCAGTTTTCACACTAAAACCCACTGAAAAAAATCGTGAAAAATCCCGTAAAATCACACTATAGTAAGCTCATATGTCTCATATAGTACAAGTTCTTTCCAAACTCATACCTCCACTCTTCCTCTTGTTGTCTCTCAGTCCCACCCAAAATGCTTTCTGGCCTCATGCACGACCAGGATCACCAGTTCTCGCACGACCGAAATCTCAATCCTCAGTCTCAGAAATTAAAAAAATTTTCACTTTCAATCCATACAACAAAGTAATGTCCACTCCATCAGTACAAACTTTTGGTAAGAAGAAAACTGCCACTGCTGTTGCTCACATCAAAGCCGGTAAAGGTTTAATCAAAGTCAACGGTTCCCCAATCACCTTGGTTGAACCAGAAATCTTAAGATTCAAAGTCTACGAACCATTAACCTTGGTTGGTTTAGACAAATACCAAAACTTGGACATCAGAGTTAAGGTCACCGGAGGTGGTCACGTTTCCCAAGTTTACGCCATCAGACAAGCCATTGCTAAGGGATTAATCGCTTACCACCAAAAATACGTCGATGAAGCTTCCAAGAACGAATTAAAGAAAGTCTTCACCGCTTACGACAAAACCTTGTTAGTTGCCGACTCCAGAAGAATGGAACCAAAGAAATTCGGTGGACGTGGTGCCAGAGCAAGATTCCAAAAATCTTACCGTTAATTTTCATATTATTATAAAATTTGCAGAAAATTACTCCTTTGGGTGTAGGATAATGCTGTGTATGTCATGTACAAATAATCAGTCACATTAGTGTAGATGTTCTGGTCCATTTGCTTTGTTCATTTAACTTTTGTAATGAACAGTTCTTGTTTTATTCTAGTGTTTTTTTTCTCTGTACGAGCTCCGGAAGCTAAGTACCTGTCAACAGTTGGAGCTTCGGTACTCTAGTGCTATCCTCGCACGAACATCTCATATTCCTCGTCCCGTCTGGCGCCATCTCGCCCCCATTCCCGCACTAGCGTGTCTCAGTATCGACTCTCAAGCCGCCAAGTCGCATTTAACGTGTCCTTGTGTTACCTACTTCTAGACATGTGGCTCGATTTCCCCGAACTTCTGTCCCCCATTGCCACTTCAGATGACATAGTAGGTATAACAGATGTGCCCAATACGTGGTTGGTTGCCATTTTGACATCCAAATCCCTCATCCTCCTCCATCAATTGAACCTTCTCCCTGTAGCAGTGCACACCAGATCTCCAGAATCTATAGACTCCCATGGCTTGAACAAGAATCTAAAAACAAAATCACTCACCCTCGGGGTAAAAGCATCCAGGCTAAACATCGTCAACTTGTTCCTCGTTACTGATAAGGATTATCTCATCATTTACCAAGTCAATATTGATCCTACTAAATCCATATACGAGATAGAAGATGAAAACAATAATTCCTTACAATCGCTTTTACCCGTCAATTCCGGCACCGGAAAGTCCAGTTTCCTAAAGATGTTGAACCAAGTGACGAAGTCTTTGGGTTCGGACCACATCAATCTTCAAAGCGTAGAAAACTCCGGTGACGAAGTGGTTACCGATTCTACCATAGACTACGTGAAAGTGACTATTTTCAGAACTATAAAAATCGGAATCGGGATCCAGGACTACTGGCTCAAAGCCAACAGTCACAATCTTTTCATATATAACGAAAATTTGATTCAAGTTATCAACATCAAGACTCTCAATAATGAAGTCTTCAATTTCATAGAATTTGAGTGGTTCGACTCCAAATCGAAGAATCTCTGGTATAACCACGTCCACAATTACTTCATTCTACAGGACACCCAGAATGAGTTATGGTACGTGAAAGTGGGTGACACAGACTTGAACCTCGAAGGACGCAAACTTCGGTGCGCTTTGGACGTGATACTGTTGCATTTCAATCCCATTTACGATCTCCTATTGGTGAAGTACAGGCACCAAGAGACAAGTAAGTTGAGTGTATTCAAAATCGGTGAATCCCTAGAAAAGTCAGCAGATATTGATGTTCTGTGGAAAGACTTTTCAGTTCAGTGGTCTCCAAATGGTGACTTTTTCGTTGTGCTTTCGTCGGAGGGCCACTGGCTCATCTCGTCAAAATTCGGTAACATCACCACGAACACAGAGTTGATCTCTTTCGAGCTCAATGAAGAGTTTCTTTTGGCACTGCATGTGATGGTAGGCTCGGGATCAGACTCTCTCCTTTTGGAACACGATCATCATCTTTATAAAGTGAACTTGACAGGCTTAGCCAATCAGCAGGACTTGATTGTGAAGTCTTCCAATTATTTCGGACTTGTGGAGACCAACCATGCACGCAATAAGAAGATCAAGTACCCTCTTATACCTCGATTCAAAATATCCAATCCGGGTCATCACTTCAAGATATCTAAGAACGAATACGATCAATTTATCATATCTGAAGGTGATAAATTGTCCATTTCTAACCCTTATAAGAATACTTCAAGCGATTACAATCATGTTATTTGGTTCAACTTCAAGAATTATTACATGGAGACCCTCAACATTGTGGATCATATAGCATACGGCAACTTTTTAATTCTTTTCAACAGAACAGAAAATGACAGGAAAATCGTGGATGAAATGATCATCATAGATGTGGAAGACTCGAAATACTGTCAAAGTGGACACCAATTTCCATTCGACTCCGATTTGTTCATATGGAGACATAAACTTGACTTGATTCTAACGTTTGAGCTTTTGGACAACCAGTTGATTATTCTCGACTCACATTATAAGCTCTTAATCTTCGAGATGTACGAAGGCTATACCAACAAACAAGGTGCTCACTACAAGTTCTTTATGCAGTTGAAACAAACCATAGATTTGACTATCATCAAAAATCGGCTCGAATTGAGCAAGATTTCTAAAATCCAAATGATGGAGAACATGAACTTTCTCATTCTTCTCAACAATGGGGAGTTCTACATCCTCAAGAACCAGTCAAATAAAATACTACTCACCAACTACTACCAGCTCATTCCGGTTCAGACATCAATTGAAAATTTCCGAATTAATGATATAAGTATCAATCACGAATTGGTCAAGTACATATACCTTTTCAAAGGAAACCAGTTACTCATATACAACCTCACGCACCTCATTGAGCTTATATATGATCCTGGAGTCTTGGATCCGGAAGATGATTTAGAAGACGAAATGAACCTGAACGAGCTGCTCAAATTGATCCAACCAATCACCATTCCTTTGGAGCGATTTCAACCACTCAGGATTCACAAGACTCTTGAGTCTGTCAACTTGATTGGGCTCCAAGATGATGTCACCAGCAATGGTTTTGTTCAAACAAAAATCAGCAGCCAACTAATCCTTAACCATTTGATCGAGTTCGATTTAATCAATAACACTGAAGTGGACATTATACATACCAAATTTGAGGGGTTCAAACAGTACAACTATTGCTTGGAGCTCTTACTTTTTGAGTATCTTACTCATTCTAACAAAATGATTTATCTATTGATAGACTTGATCAAACTAATTGAAAATCACGAGCTGATTTTCATCAATTGCTTGAGGAAGATAGAATTTACCTACTGGCATAAGTTCTTCGACATAATCAAAACTACACCATTGGATTTGATGAAAAAGCTCTTGGACTGCAACAATGTGCTGCTTGGCTACAACTTTTTGATCATTTATTTGAATTTGAAGAGAGAAGAAGAGGATACAAGTAGCGGATATTTGGATGAAAATGACGAGGACATTGTTCTCAATTTGATCGATCGGCTAAAAGAAATGGAGTACTGGGATTGGTGTTTTGATTTGTGTAGATTCATCAAGGTTTTGGATCCTTCTAGCAAATTGTTAAAGAGAATCAAGGAAAGAATAGCATAGGAATTAAATAGGAATAGATTTTTGGTAATGGTACATTTACAACTAATCCTGGACGTAAAACGAACGACTTTGAGTGCACCGGCAGAAAATGTTTTTCAACTTCAAGGTAACATTCAAAGTTAACGTTAGAAAAAAAACAAGATATGTGGTTTTAGCGAAAGTTGCAAAATTCACCCAAATGAATAATCACGAAAATACGAAAATCATTGAAATGAAATAAATTCATCTTCAAGACTCTGGAACCTGTAATTCTCCAAAAATGGTCTTTATGATTATCAGATCTCTTCCAAAGTGAAAACCATTACCTCTCACTCGCTTGTTTCTCTACTTGTATCACTCATATCTGAATATCTGAGCTACATATTTTTCGCACTTTTTCAACCAACCAAAATCCTCTAAAAACAAATCCAATGACATTAGCTACGGAATTTGCAGAAACCACCAGACGTTCGGCCACTAATGCCGAAATGAGGAAGAGAGTCGTTCACTTGTACCGTAAGTACATGAGATACTCCAAAGAAATCAGTGACATCTATGAATTAGATATGCCAGTGTCCAACATCAAAACCAAAATCAGACAAGAATTCGAAAGACAAAGATATGTCAATGATTTGGGAGTGGCCAATGTATTGTATATGAAGGGACAAATGGAATTTCAAGAATTAGTGAATTTCTGGAAGCAACAATGTCATGTGATGAGATACTTTGACGATCAACAAACTGCTAAGATTGATAAGAACGATTTCGTCAAGAATTTCTTGAGAGGAAATTAGAAGACCATGAACTAAAGAAATAGAATGCATAAGTAAGTAATTATACAAACGGATTAATGGTATTATTACATTTCTTCAACAAATATATAAAAAGAGAACTAAATTGAAATCTCTCTCTTAATTTTCTAAAAACCGAACCGATACCAGAACCACAACCTGGCCGAGTGGTGACTTATTCATTAATATCATCCAAAGGAACCTCATCACCATAATCAAGCTCCTCTTCAACAACGGTGTCTTGGTATTGTTGGTATTCATTGACTAAGTCAGTCATATTAGATTCGGCTTCAGAGAATTCTATTTCATCCATACCTTCACTAGTGTACCAATGCAAGAAAGCCTTTCTTCTGAACATAGCATTAAATTGGTTACCGATTCTCTTGAATAACTCTTGAATAGAAGTAGAGTTACCAATAAAGGTAGCTGACATATCCAAATCTTTTGGAGGAACAGAACAGATTGCAGTTTGAACATTATTTGGAATCCACTCAACGAAATAGGAGCTATTTCTTTGTTGAATTTTGTACATCTCATCGTCAACTTCTTTGGAAGAAACTTTACCTCTGAAGAAAGCGGCAACGGTTAAGTATCTACCGTTTCTTGGATCAGAAGCAGCCATCATGTTCTTGGAGTCAAACATTTGTTGGGTTAACTCTGGAACGCTTAAGGATCTGAAATCTTTGGAGCCAATTGAAGTCAATGGGGCATAACCAACCATAAAGAAGTGCAATCTTGGGAAAGGAACCAAATTGACAGCCAATTTTCTCAAATCGGAATTCAATTGACCTGGATAACGTAAGGAAGTTGTGACACCAGACATGACTGAAGATACCAAACTATTCAATTCGTTATAACTTGGTTGGTCCAATTTCAAGGTCCTTTGGCAAATGTTGTACAAGGCTTCATTATCGATACAGAAAGTTTCATCTGAGTGTTCAACTAATTGGTGAACTGACAAAGTTGCATTATAAGGTTCAATGACGGTATCACTAGTTTTTGGACTTGGAACAACGGAAAAAGTTGCCATCATTCTGTCTGGGAATTCTTCTCTGATTTTACTGATTAATAAAGTACCCATACCAGATCCGGTACCACCACCCAAAGAATGGGTGATTTGGAAACCTTGTAAGGAGTCACAGCCTTCTGCTTCTCTTCTGACAACTTCCAAAACTGAATCAACCAATTCAGCACCTTCAGTGTAATGACCTTTTGCCCAAACGTTACCGGCGGAACTTTGACCGAAGATGTAATTATCAGGTCTGAACAAGTTTCCAATCTTGGAGTTTTTAACATTATCGATGGTACCAGGTTCTAAATCGACTAACACGGCTCTGGGAACGTATTTTCCACTGGAGGCTTCATTGAAATAGACATCTAATTTGGATTTTCTTACATCTTCATCTCCGATGAAGTTTCCGTTGTTATCCAAAGAATGCTCTTCACAGATGGTATCCCAAAAGGCTGCACCGATTTGGTTACCACATTGACCAGTAGATAAATGGATCTATTCATTGTTAGTATATCGCGTTTGGGGGTTTGGGAAGTAACATCAATTATCACGTGTACCGTGGCGTCACAGCCAACGTATGGACTCTGTACGTGATGGATCAAGGGTGTATAAGGAATACATACAATTTCTCTCATTATTCGTGCTCAAAGGTGTGACTATCAACGATAAAAATGTGAGTGTTTTTTTTTATTCGTGTAAATATTTGTTTTGATTTCGTCAACTGGTGGTGCGCGCACTATCCTCGATTAGGTGTCAGCGTTATACTGGAGAGTAGGAGATGGGCATTGGTGGACACAGGGTGACATGTGTAAGCTGACCACATCGATTGAAGAGCTACTGTTATCCTGAAAAAAATAATCTAGATCTTCAAAAAAATCTACAAACGGTGCTGCCGGACTCTAACTTCTTAGCCTTTTACGTAGTCTTTTTAGTTGTATCGTTCTGGTGCAAAGATGACTCTGTCAAAGAGGTGGCCGTCCTCAACCTTGGCACGGAGCTCCTCGAACTGTTCGACACTGGTGAAGAATAAAAGCGCAGTTGAGTATGTGATAGAGATACTCTTCAACAGCAAGGCGTAAAGATCGATTAGATGAATCTTATCACTGTTATTTCCATGAACAAGCAAAAAGAATTCACATCCAGTGATTCTATGGGAATGTCCTCGGTATCGTTGCCGATACTATTGTGAAAGAGCTTACATCCAGTTCGTTGGTGAACTGCTTCACCTTAAATACGACATCATCTGAGACATGCTTGATCACGTGCTTGGCTCCTAAGTTTATGACCACTTGTAATTACTCGCCGCCAGAAGCCAAGGAGACCACATTCACGCTTCTTCGGCTAAGCACTTGAATGATCATTTCTTCCACACTACTGGGAGCATCCCAGCCAAGAACGCAGTCCTCACACTTAGGAGCATAAGGGTGCAGAGCAATATTTTGAGCAATGGCAGCTGTGATAACGAGAGATCCATAGGTGTTAAAATCTTCATCGGTGGCCCCGACATCAAGTTTCAGAATGCGAGAAAGCTGTTCATCGATTTTCATGAAATCAGCTAAAACTTTCGGTGATAAGATCGGTTAGAGACTCGATCTTGGAAGCGTCATTATCTTTATATCGGATCACTTCTTAGGACGCACTGGTCCCAGTGAAAGTAATGGCTTCCTGGGATTGTGGTAAAGACAATCAAAGCCATTGTTGCCCCTCCAAGTACATGATGGCCTATTATGTCCAACTCTGATAATTGGGACCTATACACATGCTTACGAATCACGCGTAAGGAATTCTTATAGTCTGGAGATGACTGAGTTTACCACTCTATTACACTTGTCCCTCGATCACTGTGGCATTTGGTGGCTTATTCCAGCCATGCAAATCCATTCCCCCATCGATGAAGAGCTCTCTGAGATTGTTCAACTCGTTCCATTCGAATTGGTAATCATTGAGAGACCGGAATTTATTGTAAGTGAGCTCCAAAGTAACCAACAGTTTGGGGAATTCGAATGGCTTGATACTTTCCATACCACACCCAGCCAATGAAAGAGACCTGAGGGTGCTGGGGAATGTGATGCGGTTGATGATGGTGCTCAAGTTGATGTTTTTGATCAAATCCATACAACTGCTCAACAGAAGTGATTTGAGATATCGTGGAAACTTATGAAGAACGATCATGTTGCCTTCCAGACGATACCGGAGAGGGTTCATATCAAGATGGAGGGCCTCCAAAGTGTCTGGGAGGTTGATCCCAGTGAGGTCTTTGATTCCATTGGCGTTGAGATTCAATATTCTCAAATTTTGTGGCCAGAAATTAGAAACCAGCTCCCTAAATGAAGAGTTCGAAATGAGATTTGATGAAAGGTTGAGCTGATCCAATGAGCTGGGGAAGGCAGATTCCCTCTGGGAGTGTGAAGTGACAAGACAGCTGATTCGATTGTTCAGGAGATCTAAAGACGTGAGATTGCGAGTACTTAAATTCTCTGGAAGGGTGTCGATATGATTGTGGGTTAGCATAAGCGTGCCAAGTTCTAGGGGAAGATTATTTATGAGCTTCTCCAAGATCAGGGAATCCACACCCGCCATATTTAAGTATAATTCCCTCAAGCTGGGAGGAAAGTTCAATGTAAGTACATCAGTGGTTTGATTCCAGGAACAATCTAAACTTTTGAGGTTTGGAGGCCAGCAAAAGGTAGTCCAATCCACAATTGCATGGCCCAATAGTTCGATTGCTTTTAAATTATGCAAATGGGGCATTCTAGATGTGATGACGTTATGAAACTTGCGGATGTCAAATCTACCAAGTTGAAGACGATGTAGGTTTTCAAACAGTAGAACCGAGTCAAGTGTATCTGGACTCCGCATGTCCAAACAGTCGATTAGCACCAGCAAGTTTGTGCTCTTGGCTATGTGTTGTTTATGTGTCAGCAAAAGTTGGACGAGAGAATAATGATCAGACCCATTCACGAATAGAAGGTTCTGTGGGACAATATCGGGATTATCCAAAAAAAAGTCGTCTATTTCTCCGTAGAAGTAATAATCATAGATCTTTCCACCTTCGTTTCCGTTTACACAAACATGGTTTTGTCGTCTTAAAGGTGACACAATGCAATGAACATGATGTGCGTAGTAAGTATCGATTACTAAGGTTCTAGTGGGAGGATAATACAAGAAAAAGTCTCTTATTATATGAGTGTCACTCAATAACAGAAACACAGACCGTATTATATCGTCTGAGCATCCAGTCAATCCTTCGACCAATGATCTAATCCCAGCATCAGTGTCATCCACTGCCATTATCTAAAGGTGTCTCTATCTGCGTGCAAAAACCAGTGCCTCGCACTTGCGCTTGCAAAAAAACTATACTCGTTCGCATTCGCATTCACATCCGCATCCACAAAAGCCAGCTGAAAAAAAGGGATTAAATAATAGACTAAAGCACCATTGATTAACTCGATAATCAATCTCAGCACACCCGCAATCCTTAGAAGTTGAATTAGAAAGCATCTTCATCTTAATAATTTTGGCAAATATTCCCCATCTCCCTTCCAAGTTCTTTTCCATTCAACCTCATTGCCAATTACAAGCGTCGAGCAACAATTGAAACTTTGTGCACTCGTTCATGTTATCATCGATATTTTGTTGCTCTGTGGACTCCAGAGATGACTCGGAGGAGAATTACAACTCCAAGCCTGACTCTAACTACCGGCAGTCCAAAATTCTAAATTCTAAAAATGCTGACTCAAAATCGCCCAAGGCTAATGACTCAAAAAAGTTGAAAAATTCTAAATTGGATAAAGATGACAGTTCCATCAACGAAACAGAGACCATAGCCAATACCAACGAAGAGCAAGCCAACAACAACCACGGCACCAACAGTCACAGCTCCGAGACTACTGAAGGCTCATCTAGAGATGTCGACGATTCACACGACTCAGACGCCAATTCTACTTCCAATAAAAATTCAAATGTCATTATTGCACAGGCAGATTCTGGTGACATCGTAGATTTGGATCTTCAAGATCTCGACGAAGAGCTGCTTACGGATCTCACCAGGTTTCAAGAAGGACAGTATAGGAATCCAGAAACCGGATGGCTTTTAGGGAAAAAGGCCCCGCAATTCAAGAATAAAAAATGCTTGATTTTGGACTTGGACGAAACTCTTGTTCACTCGTCATTCAAATATCTACGGACAGCTGATTTTGTCATTCCAGTGGAGATTGACAACCAAGTACATCATGTTTATGTCATCAAAAGACCAGGAGTTGATGAGTTTTTGAAGAAGGTAGGAGAATGGTTCGAAGTGGTGGTATTCACAGCATCTGTTTCCAAATACGGAAACCCACTTTTGGATCGTTTGGACGTCCACAAAGCGGTTCATCATCGGCTCTTTAGAGATTCGTGTTTCAACTACGAAGGAAACTTCATCAAGAATTTGAGTCAGATTGGAAGACCACTTAGCGACCTGATCATCATAGATAACTCGCCTGCATCGTACATATTCCACCCTCAACACTCGGTACCGATATCATCGTGGTTTAGTGATACTCATGATAACGAATTGTTAGATTTACTACCATTTCTTCATGATTTATCTCAACAGAATGTCGACAATGTCAGCTTGGTTTTAGACGTAATGTTGTAACTTGCCCCAAAGCCAAGGTCCCCGACAACGCTTCAAGTCCAGTATATAGATTGGATGAGCCGGCTCATCCTTATAGAATCGTCTACGTCTATATCTACGTAATAAATTAATCACTAATTAAGTTTCCCTTTCGCAGCTCTTCTCATCGCAATCGCACTAAATTTCTCTTCATGAAGATTAAGACCATCAATAGATCCGCAGACAACTATGTGCCTGTGAGGAACACACAGGAGAGTACATTGCCAAGGAACTTGAATCCGGCCTTGCATCCTTTCGAGCGTGCAAGAGAGTATACAAAAGCCTTGAATGCCACAAAACTCGAAAGAATGTTTGCGCAGCCTTTTGTAGGCCAACTAGGAGATGGACATAGAGATGGGATTTATTCGATCGCAAAGAACTTTGGTACCGTCAACCAGGTAGCCAGTGGGTCTGGGGATGGTGTTATCAAATACTGGGACTTGGTATCAAGAGATGAAAAAATCAGCTTCAAAGCCCATTACGGAATGGTTTCTGGGCTTGTAGTGACACCAAACACTCATCATATGCTTTCTTGTGGAGATGACAAGACCGTCAAATTGTGGTCCGTGGATGTGCAGGACTTCAACACCAACATATCTGATGAGGAGGTTTATAGCGCAAAAGACAACGGACTTGTGAAGACATATTTGGGGGAACACGCATTCAAAGGGTTGGACCATCACCGTGAAGAGGGTATGTTCGTGACTGGAGGACTCAGCATCCAGCTCTGGGATGTCAACAGATCGAAGTACGTGTCTGATCTTTCTTGGGGCGCAGATAACATTCACACCGTCAAGTTTAATAAGACTCAAACCAATATTATTGCATCAGCTGGAAGCGACAACTCGATTGTGATTTACGACGTCAGAACCAACTCTCCGGTTCAAAAAGTGGTGGCCAGTATGCGTACCAACGCCATATCATGGAACCCCATGGAAGCATTCAATTTTGCATCTGCAAGTGACGACCACAATGCGTATTTATGGGACATGAGGAAACTCCAACGGTCCTTGAATGTGTATAAGGATCACGTCAGTAGTGTTATGGACGTGGACTTCTCTCCCACCGGTGAAGAGCTTGTTACCGGGTCATATGATAAGACCATCAGAATCTTCAAAACCAGACTGGGACACCTGAGAGACATATATCACACAAAAAGAATGCAAAGAGTACACGTGGTACAGTTCACCACCGACTCCAAGTACATTCTCAGTGGATCAGACGACTACAACATCAGATTGTGGAGAAGTGTGGCTAATGATAGGGCCAAGGTTAAGAGTGCTCGTGAAAGATCCAAAATGGAATACGACGCCGCTCTTAAAGAAAGATTCCAATACATGCCGGAAATCAAGAGAATCTCAAGACACAGACACCTTCCTAAAGCTGTCAAGAAAGCTCGTGAAATCAAGAACATCGAGTTGGACTCCCTCAAGAGAAGAGAAGATAACCGTAGAAAACATAGTAAAAAAGGATCAGTACCGTTTGTTTCCGAACGGGAAAAACATATCAGAGGCACTTCGATCAAAGATGACTGATTACACTTCATGGATTCATCATTTATACGTTTACCCCTCTGTAATATACGGCTCACGAACTGTCAAATAGAATCGCTTCTTTTAGAAAAAAATGCGAAAACTTGAAAGGCACAAGAAGTGTCACCAGACTATTTGTTGCTAAGGAAAGTCATTAAGTTAATTGTGTAATTTACTATTATTTTAGTGGAGGGATAGTTATTTTATGCAGTTCTCGTTTCTATCATCTCCATCATGCCTGATAGACACAAAATGAAGTTATTCCACTTCAATAAAACTTCAACAGATGAAGATCTAACTCCGTCCAACTCAAATCAAAGTCACTCTGGGAAAAAGTTTTTGGGCTTTAATATCGGGAAACATGAATCCACAGACTCTTTGGCAAGTCCCACTCTAACCCATGACCATCATGTGAATCCGCATCAAGATGGTGTTAACCCAAGTCCGGTTATGTCCCATAATTCACATCCTCAGGCACTTGGTTCTCATCCACAACAACCAAATACCAGTCCACAATCGTACAATCAATATAATCAAGGGTCAAATCAAGCTGTGCATACTCTGGGACTTGCTCAGGCACTGCCTCAGGTGTCACAAGTCCCTCGTAGTAATACCAGCTCTCCCCATTCTCCATCTCACCTTATGAACAGAGAAGATTCCAACCATTTCCTCAAGTCTAACTCAATGGTAGAGCTCAAGAAGTTCTTCAAGCCCATAAAGAAGCCATCCTTGAAAAGGCCTGATCACGATAAGAACATCCACTCGCCCCCTGCTTTAGCAGGATCAGGCAATCAACACCAGCATCAGCATTTGCAGCAAAACCAAGGCTTTTTGGCCAATCATAGTCGAGAGAACTCCCACTCTTCAACATCGTTGGCAATGTTGATCAACCAAACATCCACTCAACTCTTACATCATGCTTCTAATAATACAGGGTCCCACGGCAAAGCTCCTTTCACCGATGACGAGTCTCCTCTCGTACAGAAATACGGAAAAATCGGTAAGGAACTTGGAAGTGGAGCTGGTGGGTCCGTGAAGTTAATTATCAGACCTTCAGACCAAAAGACTTTTGCAGTGAAGGAATTCAGACCTCGGAGAAATACCGAAAGTTTGAAAGACTATACAAGAAAGTGCACAGCTGAATATTGTATTGGATCTACTCTCAAACATCCCAATATAATCAAAACCATCGATATCATCCATGAAAACAACCGATATTACGAAATCATGGAGTACGCTCCAATTGATTTCTTTGCGGTGGTGATGAGTGGTGAAATGACCAGACAGGAGATAAACTGTTGCCTCAAACAAATCATTGAGGGAGTCAGTTATTTGCATAATCTTGGGCTTGCTCATCGAGATTTGAAGTTGGATAATTGTGTGTTGACTTACGATGGGATTTTAAAGATCATCGACTTTGGTAGTGCAGTCATTTTCAAATACCCCTATGATCAATACGGAGGTGCTAAGGATTATATCCACAATTGTCATGGAGTGGTTGGAAGCGATCCTTACCTTGCACCCGAAGTTTTACGGAATTCCAATTCCTATAATCCACAACCAGTAGATCTCTGGTCAATTGCCATAATCTATTGTTGTATGACGCTTAAGCGATTCCCTTGGAAAATCCCCAACGCTGAAAAGGACAACAGTTTCAAATTATATTCCATGGAGGATGACAATTGGCATGACTATAACATTAGTAATGAGTGTCACAAACTCTTACTTCAACAGCGAAAGCTCAAGAATATGATCGTTAGACTGAACAAGAACAAAAAAGCGTTGGAAGAAGCCAAGGATAACATGGAGCAGGACCACGAACTGCATCAAGAGCAAGTGATATCAGAAGAGGACGTTCTTACAGATGAAAAGGCACAAGAAATCATGGGAGAGTTAAAGAAGATTGAGGACAAATTAGAAGAGTACGAAGTCAAGAAGCAACAGATGAAGCAACAGTTTATGGACGCCAGAGCCAATACTCACGGCTCAGATCAACACGATCAAACTGATAATGAGGAATCCGCAGATAAGAAGAAAGCTCATAAACAGATCCATGGACCATATAGATTGATGAGACTCTTACCCCACGCCTCTAGGCCCATCATCTTCAAAATGCTTCAGATAGACCCTCACAGAAGAGCATCACTCGAAGAAATATTGAACGATGAATGGATAAGAGATATTCATTGTTGTACCCTCAAACACATCGTTAAGAGTGAGGATAATGTGCAAGCAGGAGTTGCGTTTGGCGAAGATGAAGATGATGTATTGGTGAAGGGAAACCCTCCTCATAAGCATACCATAGTTGATAACGAGTAGTTAGTAGATACTAATAAATGAAGTAATGAGAGTTCACAAATCCGCACCTCACCCAAAAACCCCCAATGGTCCAACACCCTCCTTTCAATGCCAGTAGGCTCAAAACCACACTTCGAATGGCTATAAGCCGGCTCCAGTTTGTACAAGAGAAGAAGACTGCTTTGTCCAAACAACAGCGAAGAGCGTTGGCTGATCTCTTGAATCAAGGCAAAGAAAGCAGTGCTAAGATAAGAGTTGAAAATATCATTAGAGACGACATTTACATCGAATTGCTTGAATATTTGGAGTTATACTGTGAGTTGGTACTTGCAAGGATTCTGATGATTGTGGATCAGTCTGTCTGTGACGAGAGTCTCTTGGAGCTGGTTTATTCTTTGATTTACTCGGCTCCTCATACTGAGCTTAAAGAGTTGAGTCAAGTGAGGGACTTACTAGTCCTCAAATTTGGCCCTGAGTTCGGTAAGAAGGCCGTAGAAAATGACGGAGAGCATGTTCCCGAAAAGATACTTAAAAGATGTAAGGTTTTGCCACCCTCTGAGGAATTGGTGGATTTGTATTTGAGCGAAATAGCAAGAGCTTATGGCGCACCATACTCGGGATTGGTGTTGAGTTCCAGTGACGATGAATCTGGCGGACAATCAGAAAAGGAGCGTGAAAAAGAGGACCCCATTGCAGAGTCTGTTTCCAAAGAAAATCAGAAAAGTGGTAAGCCCGAGAAGAAAACAGAGTCCCAGGAATTAGACGATCTTAGAGCCAGATTTGCAGCTTTGAAGCGGTAGTATATATTCAATTCTATTGTATAACGAAAAAGACGGGGTTTTTTTTTGGCTGTATGCTTGGGCACTCAGTTTCGTGCTTAAGCATTCAATTTCTCGGTGATACTGTCGATGTCAGCTCCAGTAAGTTTGGCAAAGAACTTTGGCAATTCGGTATTGTCGTGGGATCCACCAAGACCCTCGAACTGGGCGGTTTTCAATAACTCTCTTCTGAGGAACTTGGAGTTTGTGTAACCGTATACGTTGACGTAGGCATCAGAGTGTCCACCAGTAGTGTATCCAACAGCAGCTCTGTCAGAAACTATCTTGGCGATACTGTGGACGACGTTTCCATCAGCAGCTCTAACTTCATCCAAAACCTTGGAGATTTCTTCTTCTCTGGCATCAGTGACAGACAATTCGTTAATGGCCCAGTTACTGATGAATTCAGAAACAGTAGCGTTGTCTGCAGAAGTGGCATTCAATTCAGTGATTTGGTTCACAAAGTATTCGGCAGAGTGAGTCTTGTTGAGAAGCACTTCAGGGTACCAAGAGGGTTGGTCATCGTAAGCCAAAGCAACACCACCAGTCTCGTGATCAGCAACTGAGACAACGATGGTGTCGGTGTCGGTGCTATCAGCGAAGTCAGTTGCAACTTTAAAAGCTTCATCAAAAGCAAGGATTTCGTGCGCCAAACAAGCAGGATCGTTGTCATGACCACAGTGGTCGACTCTAGATCCTTCGATCATGATGAAGAACCCTTGATCTTTATCTGCGGTTTGTTTTTCCAAAGTGTCAAGTGCAAATCTAGCGGTTTGAGCAAGACTTGGGATATCTTCAGGTCTATCGATTTCGTAAGCAATCTTTTCATTGGCAAAGAAACCCATGAAAGGCAATTGCACGTCTTGGGGGCTCACAGCTTCCAAGTCAGCTTTGGTATCAACATAAGTCCATCCTGAGTTTTTGGCTTCGGTGACCAAGTTTCTATCATCTTCTCTACAACTTCCTTCTTCTGATTGAGGGATGAAATGACACTTTCCACCTCCAATGAGAAGATCAACGGTTCTGTCACCAATCAAAGGATTCAAGAATTGACTTGCAATTTCATTTTCAAATTTTCTGTCTTTGACGTGAGCAGCGAAAACAGCAGGTGTAGCATCAGTAATCTTAGTAGTAACTACCAAACCAGTGGTGTATCCTAATTCCTTTAATGCTTCCATGATGGTGCCCAGAGGGTTTCCATCAGAATCAACACCAATACCTTTATTGTAAGTCTTCTTTCCGGTACTAAAAGCAGTTCCTGCAGCAGCAGAATCGGTGATAAGAGATGAGTTGGAGTGAGTTCTGATGGTTCCCACCAAGTAAGGATCGATATTCAAGATATGGTCATCAGTTAAGCCATCTCTTAACATAGCAAAGTGTCTAGCCAAGTTCACACCACTTGCACCCATTCCATCAGGAACCATGAAAATGATGTTCTTTTTGGCGCTAGCTGAACTGATTGGAGCAGCGAAAACTTGTAATAAAGCAAATGCAAGGACTAATAAGATAGATCTGGAGAAAGCCATTGTGGATTGATGAGCAGATTCCTAAGATTATTCGGCCATATTTATACCCCCACCATCGTTTCTCGATGCCCACATGGTCTCGATATATTTGACTTGTGAGGTCAAGAAATTAATCTTGGCTTGATCTTGGCAATATTGAGAAACGCTGATAATACTACCAAGACGTGGCACGGGTAAATTGAGTACGAACCCGACGCTCGTGGCCTCCACATACCACATCCAGTATGTACCGGATGTAAGGTCCAAAGTCTCCGACCTACTTTCCGATATTTCGGTTGGTATGTATCAGTTGCGCTTCCAATTTGCAGCCATGATTGTCAGGAACGCGAAACGTCAAAACCTGTGCCAAAACCGAAATCTATTTTTGTTGTTGACTTGAATAGGACTGTTGTGCTTGGACGTACACGGATACTGTGGTTCACAAGTACATAGTGTTGTGGTGTACCTAAAATAGTCCAGCCAATCGAATGTAGGTTTTTTATCACCAAAGGGCCCAAGCCTGTTTGTTTTTGTCTGATATTTTTAGCATCCAAGTCTTGGGCCTGTTTAGACCTGGCTACATGAAACTACAAGAACTGATGTGATAAGTCCTGATGGGTCTTGTGACTTGTAAATGAAAGTGTCAGTCCTGACCTCTGGTGTGCGTGAAGCGTAGGCTCATGGCTGGCAGTGGCATTCGTGGCACTGACGCTCTGTACCTGATTTGCACATCGACAATCTTTTACTGAGACTTTCAGGTTTCGATGAACGGGGAGACGATGTTTACATCTTCACCTCCACCATCCAGCATGTCTGTCGATGTTATCAACTGCAACCTATACGCCTTCTAGCACCAGCCTCAGCTACCTATAAATAGCCAATGCCATCTTATATAGTTGATAAGGTACAGTTACAAGAAAATTCGAATCTAAATCTGGTAAACATGTATCCCAGAAATCTGGGGCTCGGTATTGATATTTTCGAACGAACATAGGGCGATGTTGTTGTGTTTTGAGAGTCCAAGACCAATTGGGCAGGCTTCGAAGGTATTTTTAGTCACCGGGAACCCTCGGTCGTTCCACGAGAGTCTGCACGTTGAAGCCAGGATATCTCGACTTTTGGGGTTCACGATCACTTGCGAACTCTCATGTTACCATGGATTTTCAATCCTGGTAAAATACTAGATGCCACCACGACCTACGAGGTTACGATCACAGCAGCTGTCTTCACCTATTTTGGGTCTTTACATTTTTCAATTGGCAGGTTAAATTCTTCGATTGGCAGGTTCCTGGTAAAGCAGCCAGTGATCCTAGATTCACAATCTACTATTGATCGATTCTAACAACACCCAGAAGCACCCCCAGTACTCAGTCCAAAGTCCCTTCTCACAATTGGCGCCATTCATAACTACACAGGCTACGATAACTTACATACTTCACACAATCTCACCCGTGCCATTCAGTGCTCTAGTGTGCCACGATCTCCTGTGCAGATCTCCGATGCAACGTCTTGTGACACCATGAAAGCATGAGTTCTCTTGTGAGCACTCTCTTCAAGAGGCATAAGACAGCTTTCTTGGCATTTTGTTCGGCTCTCGATATGGAGCTTTCTATTGTTCGAGTGCACCGCTCGCTCGCCATGTGGTCTCTAGCTTATAAGTAATTTGCACCCGAGGCTTGGCGCGCACACGTTTTTGTTTCGAGGCCCGAAGGACCTAGAGAGGGTGTGTAAGAGGTGTAGGGTTGGTGTGGAGCATTGAGTAGAGTATGGTCTGATACAGGACAGCGGGATTGTTCTCTAACTGGAGAAAATTGGACATCAATTTCCCAAAAGTCAAGTGTTCGAGTGAGCTGCTGGTGAGACATAAGATTGAACACCCAAATTTACGAGCACAATTGGCCACATGGGTAATATTCCCAAACAGGAATTGTAATTAAGTATAGTTCCGTCTCGTTGCCAGTTTTGCAGAACGGAATGCTTCTGTTTTAGATCGGAAGATGCCGGTACCGGTGGACCTACTGGTTTCGTATGCATTCGTATGTAAGCATGTCCTTAGGATTAATTACCATTTACTGTTCACATTGTTTCTCAATTGCTAATTGTTACATGTGGCCGAGTCCTGTAAGATATTGTAGTTGGCGTTTAATGAAGCGTATCCTTGTACACGGGCAACAATATCCACCTGTGTCTGTGTCATAGTTACACGTGTCTTAATTCGGCCCTTCTTACGATAAGGATGAATTTCAGACTACAGCACAATGGTTAATACTATGACACCAACATTCGTCCAGTATCAACTGAGCACCTGGTGTCAACTCAACCACTGGCGCACCTTGAACACTTGTATGTTTACGGTGATGCTACCAATACAACTGTGCCAGTATACCTTAAATCAACCAAGCACATTTTACAACTTTCTGGTGATGAAGCTTGAATATGGCGAAATGACCATAACACGATGCCACTTTCGCCGATTCCCGTAACGCCGAGTGTTGATCTCTTGTCCCCATTGTACCTGGATCACCCGTTATCTCGTGAATGGTTCAGATATCTACACGCTCGTGCTTTGCTGTGTCACCACCATTTGCAATAACCTTTTGCAATCACCTTTTCGAATCTCGCGATCTGAATATTCAATTTTGGCGCTGAATCAAATAGCGCTGTTATTTCTACAGCCAATTGATGCATGAGTTGTCGTGAAGTATTTCATCAACTGCTCCTTATTTCTTGTGCTACGCCCACTTCTTTGTGGAAGTGGAAATCAACTTTCCGTGCACTCCATGTTTGTACATACCAGTAATTTCGAGAGAGTGAAACATTTCTGCTAAAACTTAGAAACAGAGTCGTGCATTTAGCTAAACACAAATTAACGAAAAGACATAGTTTTGTCGAAGGTATTAGAACCATTGTAAGAAGTCGGCTCATGCCCAGAAAGCTAAGAAAGCAGCAACACCTGTGAAGGTAAAGGGTAAATGTTTGGGGGCGGCTGCACCTTCGATAATAGAAGTATTTCCTGGAGAGGATCCTAATCCACTGGAGGAGCTTTGAGGGTTTGAGCCAGCGTCTGTGCCGGGGTTTGAGCCAGAGCCAGAGTGTGCACCTGAACCTGAACCTGAACCTGAATCTGAACCTGAACCTGAACCTGAACCTGAATCTGAATCTGAACCAGCATTACCGCCTGTGTTTCCATCGCCTTCATCATTTGGTGCAACTGCGGTTGGAAGAGCGGTTTGTATGACTTCAACAACTTGTGTGGTGTATGTGGTGTATGGGGCTTTGCCATTT